>RJWM01000242.1:0-252687 GCA_004363535.1 Dasyprocta punctata
TAAGAGTCTTTTCGTCTGTGTTTCATGTTCCTTCTACTTAAGACATTCTTACCTGTGATTTGTGCATTGACACCCTCTAGACACAGAAAAGCTCTGGATGTAGGAAGGAAAGAGACATTTTGATGGATGTCTTCTTATTTTTCTGTCATTCACTTAATAACATATCTTATTCCAAACCATAATAGCAAGCAGTTTTTAGATTGCATCTCACAGGGGAGAAAATACGTTAGAAATGGTCCTGCTTTGCATAATTTTTTTTCCTCTGGAATTATTTAGGAGGAAAGAGGCTTACTGATAAGGCCGGGAGCTCAGGAGAAGGCTGTCCTTGGATACTGTGGGCAGGTGAGGAGATGCATTTGATTGCATCCACCTGTTTGAAATGCAAATGTGGTCATTTCCTATGAAATATGTCAATCCTGCCAATGGCATCCAAGTTTGGCTCTTTGTACTGCCCTCAAAGATCTTTGATTTTTGGGGGTTTTTCCCCTTATTGATATTTTTCCATTGTGAAGTATGCTAAATTCCTGAGAAGTTTCAAACATCCTAGTAAAATGTCAGAAATCGTCCCTTCTGATTTTCTGCTTTCTTGCCTCCATTCATGGAGTCAACAAACATCTATTTAGTGCTCCAGGTGCAGTGAACCAGGGATGTTAGTGTGGACTGGAGCCCCGCCTCTGGGGGTACACATCATGAGGAAGGTGGAAGTTCACAGTTAACATTCGGTGCAGAGGTGGGACCGCCCAGCTCCAAGAACACAAGGGCAGAAGCACTGACTTTGAACCACACGCTGTAGGATGAATAGGAGTGTCTAAGCACCCAAAGTAGGTAAAGGATAGGGGAAGCAAAGGGAAGACTGTGCCCTCACATTTGTTATTCCAGAAGCCACCATATCCAGGGAAATGCATATGCCTCCAACAAGAAGCAATGGAAATAGAAGAAAAGAACAATAGTTCAAAAAAGAAAAAACGCATATTTTATTCTGAAAACAGGACATTTGCTAAGCACTTAATGTGCACTTGTGATGCCCTGCAGTACATGCAAATATCTTATAGCTGACACAGTTGCACCAAATGATCAAATATTGATATCCAATGTAGGTATGGACCCCAGACAGCAAACCCCAGTTCCGAAGCCACCTATACTTCACAAAACTCCTTGATGGGTCACAGGTCAAGGCCGAGTCACATAGATTCAGGAACAAAGTATCAAGATCAATCTCCCAACTTCTCAACTTCCTGATCTATGGCTTGAAGAAAATAATCAACCCGACCTCTTTGGGTTATTACGAGTGTTAAATAAGAAAATGCATTCAGCGCCTACAAAATTCACCAATATACAGCAGAGAACCATGTACTTTATGCATACATTAGCTTGGTAACTAAATAAAATAGACTTTATTGGAAAGCATATTAAACAGTGGTCCCTGCCAACCAGGGCTTAAAACAGAGCTATAAACTGGTTCTAAAAATGCATAGCTATTTGTGAGTCTTGGCATGAAGACCAAGCTCTACCTCCAGACAAACACACTCGCTTTATGTCAGAAATTATAACTGCTATTGAAAACTGCTAATTCAGGGAACCTAGTAAGAACTGGTGATTTCTAGACTAATCTTCATTCACAGCAAAATGTAGCAATACTGGGACATTGCTTTGAGAAAGGAAAAGACGCTATAGGGACTTAAACTCTGTCCAACATCATAGACCATTTTCTGTGAAGAAATAAAAACAGTTTTAAATGCTTCCCCAATGCTTCCCTCCTAATTCATTGGAAATTTATTACAAATGCTATACTATTTTAGCTTGAAATGAAAATTTAAGTGTAGAGAAAAATTAAGTTGTTAGCAATCCAAATTGCAATTTGTTACCTGGAATGTTAAGTAATTTTTAGAAATTAAAAATCTCTTTTCCTTTGTGACCACAGAGACAGAATTGGAGATCACCATGCTCAGTGAAATAACACAGAAGGACAAACACAGTGTATTCTCACTTAGATGTGGAATCTAAAACAACTGTCCTCAGAGAAGCGGAGAGTAGAAAGGTGATTACCAGAAGTTGGGGGTCAGGAAGCCAGAGACGATGGTCAAAGGGAACATAGCTCAGTCATGTAGGAAGAATTTGACATGTGACCCAAAATTACAGTGATTGTTTACATTTTTTTAAAAAGTTACAGCAAAACATATTGCCATGAATTCCTCTTAAAATACTCTCCCTTTCTTCAAACACATTCACCTCATTGTTCTTGCCTCTTGACTTCGAGGAAAAGTCAGAAGTTACATGGTGCCAGACACAGTGAACAATGCAGACGAGGGCAGACTATAATATTTTATTGGACAGAGATGCCACAAACCTTTTGAACCAATTCAGGACATTGAGGCAGCTGTGATAGCACAACTAAAGACTCTCACAAAGGAAGACTTCCAGAACTGCTTCAGAAAGTGGCAAGAACAGTGGGACAAGTATGTTTGAAGCAAGGAGGAGTATTTTGATTGGGACTGATGGCAATGTGTCTTTTACTGTTATTTTAAAAAAAATTTATTTAAACAGTCACAGTACTTGTATCACACCACGTAAGTTTGATTCTTTTTTAGGTTAATGGCACATCATAGTGAATATACCTAATAATTACTTACTGCATATTTAAATTTCACTAAAGGAAATTTCAAGTACTCTGATCATAAAAATGTTAAGTGTCTGAGGCTATGGAAATGTTAATTAGTTTGATTTGATCATTACACACTGTATTCCATAATCACAACACAATTTTGTATCCCAGAAATATAATTATAATTTGTCAATAAAACTATCTCTTTGTTCTCTGACCTCTTGAGCTGGGTACAAAGAAGGATGGCAGAAACAAAAGCAGTTGACCAATTCTCAATTATTTGCTCTCACAAAAGCATGGAATGCTGGCTGATACTACATTTTCTGTTTGTCACAGGACAGGACATTGATTTCCTCCTGTAGACATGGTTGATCAACACCTTGAAACAAAGCTCTGGACATGAGGAAGGCTCCTGCCATCACAGCGGATGCTGACCCCACGTTGACCTTCACTGTCTCCAGCATTCTCAGGGCGATGGTCCTGGCTGCATCTGTCCCTAAAGGAAGCTGCCTGACCAGTGGGCACTGGACATCCGAGGGGTCCCCTTCTTCACCCCAGTGGTTCTGGACAGACAGGGCTATCTTTTGCTTTATGTTTCATCAAACCTGGGAACAGACAGGGATAGTGTCAAGGATACAAGACACATTGCAAGCATAGTCTCCCTCTTTGGATAGGCCCTCTGTAGGATCATTGATGAAACACACACACACACAAAGGAAGAAAAATGCCAAGTTTTCAAATTAATGGACAAAGATCAAAATAGGTGGAAGCTAGATCTATAATCTGAACCTGGATCCAGTTTAACAGGCTGCATACAGAGGAAATCATATGCACTCTTTAATCCAAATTAAAAGTTTACTTAGAAATAGCAAGTAAGCTGGGAATAGCTTTGAACCTCAGCCTTCATGCAGATTACAGAGCATTTTCTCCCTCTTGCCAGGAGTCATACTTAAACATTTCCTGCCTTGAAGAGCCCACAATCACACCCTCTCTGTATCCCAAACTGTAACAAGCTCCACAAAGCTACCTTCTCTAACAGTGATCCCTTACAACCCACGAGGGGACCCAGACCTGGACAAAAGCATACTACGAAATATGGTTTTAACCTGGTGGCTCTGGTTTTATCTTTTGTACTGTGCGAAGGAAAAAGGCAGCTACATGGGGAAGCAGATTGTACTCTTCAATTAGACTCCCTTTATCTAGTGCTTCCTCTGCCTTAAGTGAGATGCTGGCTTGTTTCTGCCATCCCCAGGCAGGCACGCACAGCCTGTGTTGAGGGCTCCAATATGCTTTATTAAACAGAAAATTAATATAATGCTATTGTGTCAGCTGGCAGCTCCTTGAGAGTTAAAGACCTTGCAGTTTTTCATTATGAGAACCAAATACCAGCTTTTGGGAACTGGCAACCTACAGACTTTAACATACACGCATTCCCCAGGGGAAAATTGCCCAAGTCCTGATGTGAGGGTTTTGGCTACAGCTGCATGATACCAAAACAAGTAGTTATAAGGACTGAGCTGAATAGCTGGCTATTGCCTGACCCAGAATAAAACTGGACTTTATATGGTGTATGAACTATGAGGTTTGAGGAAGTTTACCTAGTTTTCATTTATTTACTCAATAAATATTTAATGAGTCCCTACTGTGTGAGGTACTGTAGGTCTAGGGGAGAGAAAGAGCTGCATAGTACTCTGGACTTCAAGAAGCCCCATTGTCTGGGAATGAGGGGATACAGCAAAAGAAATGCATTCTGTGTGGTAGGCACTCTTGCTGTTACCATATAACCTATCTTCATTCTCCTCCATTTTTCTTGCTAATGGATGACGATTGTTTTGGGGATAATGAGCCCATTTCTATACATTCATTTTATCAGCTTCCCTCAGAGGTAGGAGTAGGCTACTGTCTAGACTATAAAACAAGCAGAAATACATTGAATGATTCTGGGGTGGTTCTTACTTTCTTGAGAAAAATGAGGCATGACCAGTGCTGCCCTCCAAAACTGCACTGAACATCGATGCTGTGATGACTGGTGCGAGGGCAGCCATATTGAAACCATAAAGCAACAAGCATCTGAATGAAGCCAAATAAAGAATCTCAAAGCACAAGGACAGAAAAGACCTCTCTGATGACAATACTAAGAAGCTAAGTCAATGCCAGTTACCACGAAAACCTTAATGTTTTGTTAAATAAGGGGGGAAAATCACATTTTTTTCAGGAATTCCTAATCTAGTTTTTTATCATTTATACAATCACACATATTCCTAATACATATGGGTATAAGAACTAAGAATATATATATATATATATATATATATATATATATATATATACACATATATATTTGTTTGTTTGCTTGTTTTTAGAGAAAGATGTGACTATTCTTGGGTTGAGAAAGGTAAAGGCAGATCACTGAGAGAATGTGCCTCTTCTGTTGAGCTCAAGTGATAGCCCAGGTGTTAGAGCCGTTGAAGCTGAATATATGTGCAGGGCTGTGGCATGGCCTGGGCATGGCTGAACTGAGAATGAGGAGATGCCTCAAGGGGCAAGATAGGCCACAGCTGAGGATGCCTGGAAACTTTCTCCTAGTATAGTTCTCCTTAATTCGCATCATCTGTTGCTAGGAGTGGTCCTTGAACCCCACCCAAGGTCCTGCTCAGGTTTCCTGCATTTTCCACTCTAACTCTGTCCTTGTTTGAATACTAAATAAATACCGGCTGCCCAGAGACATTTCCTGTCTTAGCCCACAGAGTCTCAAACTCTGCAAAGGGTTTTGACCCCCCTGAGCCCTAAAAATCATATCACCTGTCTCATTTATTTAAGCCTTCACCGTACACTCATTTGGGAGATTGGGGATCTAGGCCAGGTCCCCGATACCCAGGAGTCTTGGGAGGGGAGGGCCATCTAAAGGAGGAAGTGTGCACTGGACTGAAGGTCCAGGATACTCAAACGTTGGGAGGCACAAAAACACAAGGCATGCTGGGGGAATCGAATACAACGGAAAAGAGAAGCTGTAGGTGACAATCTGTGAGGCTGGGGCACAAGCAGATGTGGGTAACAAAGAAAAAGCCAGTCAGGAAACAGATGAAGGTTTTAAGTATGTGAATGATGCCACACATTAGAAAACTTGCTCTCTGGGGAGGAGGGGGACAGGCCTCAGAAGAGGAAGTTGAGGAAGATCTACTTGGGTACAATTTTATAGTTACCCAGAATATTCAAATCCTAGTCTATTGTGAAGCTTTTAGAGTATGTAAGTTGCATTTCAAATCCTGTGCCTAGGCAATCTTATTTAAACTTTCCACAACCCACTGGGTTGGCTCTACATCACTGCTTTAGAAACAAGGAGGCAGTTCTGGGAGCTTAAGTACTTGCCCAAATTCTCCGCAACTGAAGATATAATGAAGCTTCCCAAACCTCGTCCACTATGGCAGACACTCCCACTACTGTATGAAAAGGCGATGTTTGCCTCCAACTCAGCAGGGAAAGTGGGCAATTTTGCAACTTCAGATTCTAACACCAGCAATTCAGGAGTCACAACATATAGACACCAACAGGAAAATCCTCTCCTGATGGCAAAAGTACTGAGGGGAAAGGCCAGGGACACAGACCATGCCAGTGTGTGACAGGCAGGCATGGCCTTGCCCTCAATGTATCCAGTAGGAAATCGCTCCAACAGGAAGTAGAGTCAGTCCTCCATAGCAGTTGGATTTAACCAACTCTGGATCAAAAACTATTTGGGAAAAACCTGCATATGTCCTGAACACAAACAGGTGTTTTTCAAACAATACAGCATAATAATGATTTACATAGTGTTTGCATTTTATTGGGCATTATAAGTAATCTGGAGGTGGTTTGAGGTATACGAGAGGATTGCATAGTTGTTATGCAAATGCTACACCATTTATACAAAAGACTGGAGCATCCACAGATCTTAAAACCTGCAGGGACCTGTTAGAACCAGTACTGAAAGCAGATCTTACATTGGTGTGTGAAAACCAGAAATTTTGTCTTCAGATTTCTCCAAGATAGATCACCACAAGATTTTTTTTAAAAAACTATCCATACTAAACATTTTTGGCAATTTGTCCTAATTCCTGGTGCTGTTCTAAGTGCCCAACAGGCATTAGCTTATTTAATAAACATATCACAGGGGAAAACCTCCATCGTGGGATATTTAGGCTTCACGTTAAAGCACGCAGAGGAGGCTGCCAGCATGCCGTGATATCTATACACAGGGGAAAGAAGGGGGTCTCTGCCACCTGCTCTCTACAGCAGAGGCTGAAAACGTGTATTTCTCAAGGGGAGATCCTCTTGAGAGAGAAACACAGCAGCTGAGATTGGCAGGAAGGCAGGCAGGTAGGAAAAGAAAACATTTCTCTGGACAAACGTTTCTCAGGACATCCTCCAGGCCTGAGACCATGCTGAGCCCTTTGAAAGCCCATGCAGAATTGATTGCCCATTAACAACCTCTGAGCTGACTCTATCAAGAGGATTGTTTAATGGCCTTCCCCTGGAAGAATCATGGGCTTTTGTTTCTGCCCAGTGAGGAAATCCATTGTCACTTAGAACATCAACCAGGAAGTGGCACAGCCAGCCGGATGGATCCCGTGGCCCATCTTGGCAGCGCACTCACCATCATTCTGGCAGGGACACTTAGCAAGAACATACAGGTAGACTTCACAAGTAATGGGACCGAGTTTATCAGCAGCTGAGCTCAGGCATTAGAAAAGAAGCCACAGAATAATAGAACCAGTGAGAAAGAAGGCAGAGCTAACAAACTAGAAGGTGTAATACCAGGGCACTTATGAGCAATTGCAGCAGGTGTAGTGGAACACGCCTGTAATCCCAGCAGTCTGGAAGGCTGAGGCAGGATGATTACAAATTCAAGCACAGTTTGAGCAATTAGTAAGAGCCTATCTCAAAATAAAGCAAGGGGAGCGGGGAGAGGATATAGCTCAGTGGAAAGGCCCTGGGTTTACTTCCCAGCCCTGGAAAAAAAAAAAAAAGAGAGAGGGTTATGTTCAAAACACAGAACAACTAGTGTGGAACCACACAGGCTGGATGCTGGTTGTGGACATCCTCCACGGTGAATATCTGTCCCGCTGAGGAACAGGCAGTCAGCGTCCTGCCAAGCCTTTTGGAGGGAAGCCAAGTCTCCCCGCAATAGCACAATAAAAACCTCTCATTCTAGAAACAAAACAAAAGCTCTGATGAACTTTGAACAAAAGCTTCAGTGAATACCAAGCTTCTTTACCTGGTTTATTTTGTTTTGTGGGCTTTATTAATTCCTTCATGCAAACTGCAAACATCTGAGTATCAGCTACATGTCAGGCAGTACCACAAATGCCTAGAGTATAGTCATGAACAAAACCAGACAAAAATCCCAGTTTTACGGAGTTGGTGTTCTAGGAGAGGGGGGAAGGAGGGACAGAGGGAGGGAGAAGGGGAGGAAAGGAGGAGGAGGAAGGGAGCAGGGGGAGGGGGAGGGAAGGGGAGACTGAGAAAGGTAAAGGTACTCATATAAGAGACTTCTAGAACTGCTTCAAAAGCAGCAGGAACAATAGGATAAGAGTGTTCAAACAAGGGGGGAGTATTTTGAGGATTCATGGGAATGCATCTTTTACTATACTGTATACTTGAAAATTTAAACACACTCCATATTTTTTAATCATACTTCGTATGTGTAAAATTCTGGGGAAGCACATGGTGACCCACAGGAAGCCACCCCATGACTCCTTCCCGTAGCACCCAACACCACACTGCCTGTCTCTGCCTTTACTTGAGGTGCAGGGCTGGATCTTACTTAATCCTAAATTCCCAGACCGTGGATCAGAATTGACACAAGGGAAGTCCATGGAGGGACTGTTGAATGGGAGGCCCAAAGAGAGTTGTAGCTCTAGGGGTCAGAATATAAACCCTCTAAAGGTAAGAACCCCCAGATCTCCATCCTTAGAAATAAGAAAAATGTACTCAGGGATCTGGAAGAACCACCAGAAATAGACTCTAGACTGAAAGCACCATGTTTACTAAGGCTGTTGACTTGTTCTTGGAAAGAAGTCTCCACGGTCAGCGTCATTCATAAAACAAGAGGAGCCGGAGCCTCTAACCTGGAAAACGTTGCCTCCTCCCTCTGTGACATGACCTGCAAAGCCCAGGGCCAGGCTCTGCACAGCACGACGTCCTGCAGCTTCATGTCAGTTCCCAGGGCAGAGACGAGTCGCGATGAACTAGAATTTAGCTCATGCCTCATTCATGGGATTTCTCTATTCCAAGTGGCAGAAAGAGGCACATTTTAAAATATTTTTCTTGGAAGCTTAAAACTGTGCTTTTCATGTCTCTGTGTCCTCAAATAGCCCAGGGACCAGTGGGCTTGTATGTTAGAAGAATAAAACAGGAGGAAGAGCAAGGTAAAATCTACACTCACTGGGAGACTTCCTCAGTGTCCTGAATGAGTGAGCCAGCTCCTGCTGGGCCCCCCAGGTGCAAATCTTGAGCAGGAGGGAGCTCAGAGCTATGTGAATCTCAGTACCTCAGCAGCATGCAGTTCGAGGCCAGCTCCCCGCTTTAATTACACTCCCACATACAATAAGCAGCCTGCATCTCCCTGTATGCGATGAATATTAAACTGATAGACCTGTAATTTCCTCCACCAGCACACTCCCATTTTTGCATATTGATGCCACATTTAGTTTGTTATTTTCTAATTTTGCATTCTTTGGGTCCTGGGCTCAGTACCTTCTTCCCATAGTAATTCCCAGTTCCTTCTCCTGATGTTAATTTCTACATGCAGCACATGTACTCTGCCTTCCTTCTCCCTACTCCACCAAAAGAGTAAGCACCTTGCATCTGACCAACCTGAGTACTCGGTAGGGTTTGGGGATTTTGTCCCTTCAGGTCTCTGCTACAGTGATGGGAAGAGTTCTGGGGCCTGGTCTTTTTATTTATTTACTTATTTACTTCCGTAGCACTAAGGATTGAATCCAGGGCCTTTGCCTTGAGCTAGATCCCCAGTCCTTTTTATGTTTTTTTTTGATTTCGAAAAAAGGTCTTAAGTTGCTCAGGCTGGGCTCAAATTTTCAGTCCTCTTGCCTCAACTTCCCAAAGTGCTGGAATTACAAGCATGAAACCCCAGGCCCAGCTTGGACTCTGGTCTCTAGTTGGAATTCACATGGCTCAAGTCTGAAAGCCTCAGAAATAGAGCTGCAGGTGGAGTTCCGAGGGCAAATGTGGAAACTGGGGACAGACAGGGATTGTCCCAGATACCAGAGTGAGCCATCTCATGGATGCTCCTCCTGCCAGAAGCAGCCGATGTTTTAAGGTATGTGGGGGCAGGCGTCTCAGCAGAGACTGAAGGCAAGTAAGGAGGAGCAAACCGCGACGGGCAGTAAAGTTCTCCTCTGGCTCCCACCTCTGTGATCTTTGGACTTTTCTGGGCTTTAGTCTCACTGCACAGCATCTCACTATCTCTCTGGAAACCTGTTTTTATTAAAGGTGCCTCACTCCTGCCTTGGCCCAGCTTGGTCTCTGGGCCCCCAAATCTGTGCTTGTTCTCTGACTCCAACCTGATTTGGTCCTAGTTCCAAAATGTGCTCTTACCCCAAGCCTCCCTTGATCACCACCATGAACTCCTGTGCTCCCTTTCTTCCCCGTGAAGTCAGTCAGCTTCCTTCATTCATTCCACAAACACTTCAGAGGTCTCTGAGCCAGGCACCAGGTTAGCCTCCGTTGGCACTGGCATTTGGCCCCTGACTTCAGACTTGTGTTCCAGCCAAGCCCAAGGTCCCTACTCCCCAAAAGATAGGCAGGAGAGCTTGGAGGAAGCACAGAACCCCTCAATGCAGGCATCTGGAGGTCTCTAACTTTACCCTAAGAAGAATTCTATCAACCAGCCAGCAGAATCCTTGCTTCCAGACAGAGTGAATTCTTTTCTCAGTCCTGACAAGCTCTTGCTCACTGACTTCTCCCTTCTACATAGGATGCAAACACCATCTTTCTAAAATTAAAGTGTTGGTTTTGATGAACTAGGAGGAATTCATTATTTCAGAGCCTGAGTTTCCTCTGCACCTCTCTCCTGTGTATAATCTGGTCACCTGAATTGGACCAGAAGACTGACTGTTCCATTGGGATTGTCTGTTCAGTCCCCAGCTCCCCTCACCAGCGTATTTATAGTCTCTTAGAATAGATTACATCTGCAGCTGACTAATTCCATTCATTATGTGTTGATTCAGGCTGCTTCCACTTGCTACAAGATCCTCCCCTTTAAGAGTATCAATTATCTCTCCTAAAAAATGGAGATAATGATTGAGGAGGATGATATTGATGGTGATGATGATGATGATGGTAATGATGATGATCATAGTGATAACTGGCTTCTTTCATAGGATTATTGTCAAGGTGACCAAAATAATATATATGAAAATATAAACTGTAAAGAGCCACACTGAGTAGAAGTAGATTTATTTAACAGACAATATGATAAAATAGAGCAAATGATGGAGCAGGAATTACAGTTTATACTATTTCTAAGACTGAGCACATCACTTAATATTTCAGAGAGACTTTGCTTTCATGTGGAAAATGCAGGTAGTAATCCTTGACATTCCTACTAGCAGGACTGGTGTGGAACATAGGTGAGTATTCTGGGAAGCCATGCTCAGGTGACTAAACTCACCAAGAAAGTTTGAGGCAATTAGCTTAGGACCACTAAACTCACCAAAGGCCTTTGTAACATGGGAAAATCATGTCCTCTTATAAAGAAAAAAAATCTGCTGAATGTATTTTATTTGTCCAGAACACACTTAGATCTCAATTTCATTCTTTTTTATTTTAAAGAGAATAAAACAATACAAAACAAAACAAAGCAGAACAAAGCAGATCAGAACAGAACAATGCAAGTAACACAGGACTTCAAAACAAGACAACAGGAAATCAACAGTTGCTATCATAATGTCTCTTGTTTTCTTCGAAATAGTGGTCCATACCCTCACACACAATAAATTCAAACAAAACAAAATGCTATAAAGCCAATCAAAACAAAAGAATGAAAGCATTATGGGCCTTAAAACCAAACAGTAGGAAATCAACAATGGCTACCATAGTGCCTTTTATTCTCTTCAAAATAGATGTACATACCCTCACACTTACTGAAATCAAATAGTAGAAAATGGACTAAAGCCAATCAAAACAAAGAATAAAAGCATTACTGGACTTCACAACAAGATGATAGGAAATCAGCAGTGGCTACCATAATGTTTCATTTTCTTCAAAGCAACTGTTCATACCATCACACATAATAAAATCAATTCTTGTAAACTCTTTTGGAGAAGTTCTAGGCATGTATAAGCCTATACATGTACATCTATCCTTTCTATATTAGAGGGGAAAACAATACAAAACAAAACAAGATGCAAGAAAAACAAGAAGCAAGAGACAAATAAATAACAATAACAAAGAGCCCAAAACAATAACAATATAGGCTTTCAAAACAAGGTGGTAGGAACATAACAAAGGTTGCTATTTTGCATAGTTATCTCCAAAAGAGTTACTCAGATTACCAGATATAGATATGCAAAATTGATCTAATCCTATGAATGTTGACTGTTTTGTTCCAAGAAGTAGTAGAATTAGTAGTACAATCATGTTAGCTATCTCAAGTGTATATACACAAATTTTTATCTTTTTTCTTTGCCCTTTTCTCCTTTTCCCTATCTGAGTTATTCTTTCCTCTTTGAGCAGTTTCTTACCCTTTCACAATATTTATTGAAGATTTTGTATTCTGTTTACTCTTTCAGTTTCTTATACTAGGGAGACAGCACAGTATTTACACATCTGAGTTTGATTTATTTCACTTATGAGTATGGTCTCAAGTCACATCCATTTACCTATAAAAGCCTCAATGTGATCCTTCTTTATAGCTGAGTAGTACTCCATTGTATAAAAATACCATATCTTTTTTATCCATTCCTCAGTTGAGGGGCATTTGGATTGTTTCCAAGATTTGACTATTACAAATTGTGCTGCTATAAACATGGGTGCACATATATTACTGTGGTATGATATTTTCAGTTCTTCTGGGAATATGCCCAGAAGCAGAATAACTGGGTCAAATGGGACTTTCAATCCCAGCTCTTTGAGGAACCTCCCGGCTGACTGCTACAGTGGTGGCAGTAGTCTACACTCCCACCAACAGTGCAGAAGAGTTTTTTTTTTTTTCCCTACAGCCTCTTCAGCATTTGTTATTGGTGGTTTTCTAGATCCTGGCCATTCTTTCTGGAGTGAGATGAAATCTCAGTACTGTTTTAATTTGCATTTCTCTAATGACTAATGATACTGAGCATTTTTTCATGTATTTATTTGCCATTTGTATTTCTTCAGCTGAGAAGTGTGTATTCATCTTAGATGCCCATTTTTTTATTGGATCTTTGAATTTTGGAGGCCTGATTTTTTTTAAATCTTTATATGTTCTAGATAGAAGTCCTTTGTCTGAGGGACAGTTGATTAAGATTTTTTTCCCAATTCATGGGTTTTCTTCTCACTCTGTTGGAGATTTCTTTTGACATGCAAAAATTTTTTAATGAAATGAGATCCCAGTTGTTGATTCTGGGAAATATTTCCCACGCAGATTGATTTTTGTTCATGAATTCTCTCCCTACCCTTATGTCTTGAAGATTTCTACCTACTTTCTCTTCCAGCTAAATCTGTGTTTCTGTTTTAATATTTAGATCTTTAATCCATTTTGACTCTAGTTTAGTGCATTGTGATAGGCATGGGTCTAGTTTTAGTTTTTGGAAGATGCAAAGCCAGTTTTTCCAGCACCACTTATTATAGAGGCTATCTTTCTTCCAGTAAACATGTTTGGCCCCTTTGTCAAATATAAGGTGGCTGAGTGTGTTTTTAGTTGTGTTTGTATCTTCTAGTCTATTCTAATGATCTTCAGGTCTGTTTTTATTCCAGTACCATGCTGACTGTATCACAGTAGCTTTGTAGTATAACTTCAAGTCAGGGATTATGATGCTTCCTGTCTTGCCTTTGTTGCCCAGATTTGCCTGTGTTATTCTAAGTCTCTTCTTTTTCTAGATGAATTTTAGGAATGATTTCTCTAGATTTGTGAGGTATGCAAATGGTGTTATGACTGGAATTGCATTAAATCTTAATAACAATTTTGGGAGAATGGCCAGTTTCACAATGTTTGTTCTTCTTTTCCATGAACAAGCAATGTCTTTCCATTTTCTGAGGACCTCTTCAATTTCTTTTTCCAGTGTACTGTAATTTTCACTGAACAGATCTTTTCCTTCTTTTGTTAGATTGATTCCTAAGTATTTCCTTTTTTTTTTTTTTTTTTTTTTTTTTTTTTTTTTTTTTTTTTTTTTTTTTTTTTTTTTTTTTTTTTTTTTTTTTTTTTTTTTTTTTTTTTTTGATGCTATCATGAAGGGTGTGGTTTCTCTTATTTCTGTTTCAGTGAGTTTATTGTTTGTGTACAGGAATGCTATTGATTTTTGAGTGTTTATTTTGTATCTAGCTACATTACTGAATTTAGTTATTACATCTAGAAGTCTTTCAATGGATTTTTGGGGGTTTTTTATGTAGAGTATCATGTCATCTGCAAATAATGATAATTTAACCACTTCCTTTCCTATCCTTATTCTGTTTATTTCTCTTTCTTGTCTAATTGCTCTGGCTAATGTTTCCAGCACTATGTCAAATAGGAGTGGAGACAGTGGACAGTCTTGTCTTGTTCCTGATTTTAGAATGAAGGAGTTTAGTTTTTGACCACTTAATATGATGCTAACTGTTGGTTTGTCATAGATAGCTTTTATCAGATTGAGGTAAAGACCATCTATTCTGATTTTCCATAGGGTTCTTATCATAAATAAGTGTTGGACTTTATCAAAAGCTTTTTCCACATCTATTGAAATGATCATGTGATTCTTATCTTTGGCTCTATTGGAATAGTGTATTATGTTTATTGATTTGCATATGTTGAACCATCCCTGCATTCCTGGGATGAATCCCACTTGGTCCTGGTATATAATCTTCTTGATGACTTGCTACATTCTGTTTGCCAGTATTTTACTGAGGATTTTTGCATTAATGTTCATTAGGCAGATTGGTCGGTAGTTCTCTTTTTGTTTGGTTGGGTCTTTCTCTGGTTTTGGTATTAGGGCAATACTTGCTTCCAGTAGTGAGTTAGGGAGAATAGCTTCCCTTAGAATTTCATTGAAGAGTTTGAGGAGTGTTGGCATTAATTCTTCCTTCAATTTCTTGTAGAATTCAGCTGTGAATCCACCAGGACATAGGCTTTTCTTTGTTGCTAAGGTTCTAACTACATTTTTAATTTCATTAACTTAAATTGGGTTATTCAGCAGTTTTACATCTTCTTGATCCAGCGTTGGTAATTCATATGTTCCTAGGAATCTGTCCATTTCTTCTGTGTTATCAAACCTATGAGAAAGAACCCACCATGCTGGGACTGGGAGGATCCAATAAGAAGCCAACTAGCCAGCCTTTCTGGTAAGCTGTGCAAGCCATGTGGATTCCAGAAAGAGAAAAGTCAGTACCTTCTGTGAGCCTACCCCCACCCCCATAAGTAACCTTTTGGTTTGGAGGACAGGTTGCATTAAGGTACATAAAGCAACTAAATGCTTGTATTGTTTTGTTGATTTTTCAGGCCTGGGGCCAGCAATGTGAGCAATCTGTTGGGAGGATGACAGTATGCAATATAGCAAACATGGAGGATTTCCTTCTATCTTGTCTTTAAAATCCAATATTGTTCTCACTGTTTGGCTTTGTTCTGCTTAATTGTTTTTGTTTTATTCAATATTATATTTTGATTGGTTTTATTCTGTTTTGTTTTTGCTTTGGCTTTTCTATACCTGATAGAATGAACAACTATTGTGAAGATAACAAGACACTGTGGTAGCTGTAGTTGTTTTCCTAGTATCCAGCTTTGAAGTTCTGTACCAATTTTTCTGCTTTGTTTTGATTGGCTTTGTTCTGTTTTGTTTTGTTGGATTTTACTATCTTTAAAATAAATAAATAAATAACCTATGAGAGTAAAGGTTTTTGAAGGAGGTATCGATGATCTTCTGTATTTCCACAGGGTCTGTAGTGATTTCACCCTTTCCATTCCTTGTTGCATGAATTTTTAATAAGGTTGGCTAGGAGATTATCAATTTTATTTATTTTCAAATAACCAACACTTTGATTCATTAATTCTTTGTATTGTTTTCTTAGTTTCTATTGTTTTAACTTCTGCTCTGATCTTTATAATTTCCTCCCTTCTTTTGGCTTTGGGGTTGACTTGCTCTTCTTTTTCTAGATGTTTGAGGTATAGCATCAGGTTGTTTTTCTGTGTTTGTTCTGTTTTCCTGATGTAGGAATTCACTGCAATAAATTTCCCTCTGAGCACTGCTTTCACTACATCCCACAGTTTCTGGTAAGTTGTATTTGTATTTTTGTTTGCTTGTAGATATGGTTTAATGTCTTCTTTTCCTCTGTGACTCATTGATTGTTCAGGAGTATATTGCTTAATTTACATGCATCTATGGAGTTTTTGCAGTTTCTTTTGTCATTAATTTCCAGTTTCATAGCAATATGATCATATAATATGCATGGGATAATTTTGATTCATTTGCATTTACTTAAGCATGTTCTATGAGCTAGTATATGGTCTATTTTAGAGAATGTCCCATGTGGACCTGAAAAGAATGTATCTTCTGATGTTGTTGGGTGAAACACTCTGTACACATCTACTAAGTCCATTTGTTCACAAGTTTGATTCAGTTCTGTTATTTCTTTGCTGATTTTCTGTCTAGTTGACCTGTCTTTTTGTGTCAATGGGGTGTTAAGGTCTCCCATTATTAGCTACTCCTGGGGGTTTTCTTGGTGATGGTGGGGTTCCTGTTGCATGAAGTATTTTTTCTATCTTTTGACTTTCAGTCTATGAATTTAGATTGTATACAGCATATGGTTGGATATTGTTTCTTGATCCATTCTTCCAGTCTGTTTCTTTTAATTGGTGAGGCCACTTACACTAATGGTTATAACTGTTATGTATTGGCTTATTTTTGTCTTGTTATCTTTCTGCTGTTGGTTCTTTACCTTTCCCCTGTTTAATTATTTGCCCTGCTTGGTGGTTGTTTTCTGTTGGTGCTCTTGAGGTCGTAGTTATTCTTATGTCTATCAAGAATATCTTTCAGTATTCTTTTCAGGGTTGGTTTGGTGCTCATGAAGTTCTTCAGCTGTTCTTTGTCATGAAAGTAAGTTATTTCTCCATCAATTTTGAAGAATAGTTTTGCAGGGTACATCAATCTGGGTTGACAGTTGTTTTCCTTTAAGGTTTGAAATGCTTCACTCCATGCTCTTCTTCACTTGATTTTTTGTGTTGAGAAGTCTGCTGTGATTCTGATGGATTTCCCTTTATAAATGATTTGTTCCTTTTCTCTAACAGTTTTTAATATTCTGCCCCTATGTTGAATTTCTGGGATGTTGATTATTATATGTCTGGTTGTAGATTTACTTTGATTATGGCTATTTGGAGTTCTATATGCTTCACTTTCAGTTTCCTTTCCCATGTTTGGGAAATTTTCAGCTATTACTTCTGTAAATAGTCTTTTTATATCATTTGTGCTGTCAGTTTCTTTTTAGTTTACACCTATCAATATTATATTGTTTTTCTTTGCGACATTTGCAACACTGTTGAACTGTTATTTCCTGATTCCTTATTTTTAAAAGATCTTTCCTTTCCTCTTCACTAGCTGCAATTTTGTCTTCAGGGTCTGAAAGTCTATCTTCACATTCATTGAGGCTGTATTGCCAGCTTTCAATGGAACTTTTGATTTCCTGGATATCTCTTTGAATCTGTTTCATGCATTATAATTCTTTCTTATATTGTTTACTCAAAGTTTCCATCATTTTGCACAGCTCCTCTGTTTTTTTTTAACTATGTCTTCTTTAGATGTGTTCAGCATTTCTTTCATTACGTTTATCATTTCTTGTTTTACCTGGGAGATTATTTCTGATCTGAGTTTCTTTACAGTTTCATGGAAGTGTTGCTTTAATTCAGTAGCTATCATTTCAGGGATTTCAGGTGTATGGCTTACACTTTCTTCTATGTTCATGTCTCCTAGGCTTATTTGGGATGGGTTAGAGGTTTGAGATTGCATTTTGCTCTTTTGTTTTGTCATTTTCCTGTATTCCCCTGGGGCTGCTGAATGCAAAGTCTCAGTTGTTTCCTGGGTTGAGGATGGCTAGCCATACTGCAGGGAGTTTCCCCAGTTGAATGGGGGCTGTTAAGCAGGCCATACCAGGTCCCTAGGGGCACTCAAAGGCTCCCCAAATGGTGGGAGTATGCTGGATGGACCTTCAGCATACCCCATGTGGCACACCAAAGCTCCCTGGCTGCTTGGGGTCCCTGGGTGGGGCCCTACTAGGTTCTGCATGGCATATGAAGGCTGCACAGGTAGGTGGAGTTTGCTGTGCAGGCCTTCAGCTCATGACACCTCTCAGTGTACGGAGGCTTCCCAGCTTCTTGGAGTCACTGGGCAGGGCCCAATCAGGACCCAAGCAACAAACCAAAGGTTCCCAACTATTTGGGAATGCTGGGAGGGGTCCTACCAGGTTCCGTGTGAGGTACCAAGGCTGTACAGCTAAGTAGAGATCACTGTGCAGGACTTCACCTCATGTCACTCAGCACATGGAGGCTCCCCAGCTCTAGATCTCAATTTCAAACCTGATCAAATAAATTTTCAGGTTATACCAAGGTTCAGGTTAGTCAAGAAATCTTTGCTGAATGAGTGAAGCAATAAATGAATGAATGGTGGCACGGGGTTTAATGCAGAAATTGTTGTATTCTTATAGTTTCAACTCCATGTGATATTTTTAAATTCCTCCATGTAATTAGCCTCATGAACTATCACCAGACAGCATAAATCTTTATTGGTGTCTGAGTTATTGAAAAATCACTCTTATGACAAAGTTTTATTAAGAAGTGTAACACATGTCTATAGAATTTCTGTTAATGGAGCATCAAGTGAGCACAATCCACACAGACACAGGAATTTCCCAGGCACACAGTCAATGGACCTTGCCAGGTTCAGCCATGGTCAAGCTGCCATCCCTTCCCTCCTGGTCACTTCAGTTTCTGGGCTGCAGTCTGTTCACCTCAAGCAAAGTAACAATCACACCGTAGATCTTGCCTGCTGAGTCTGCCATTGGCAACATCCTGTCTTCTCTCAGCCACAAAGGAAGTTGGAGCTACTTTTTAGGGAGGGGAGTTCATAGCTGTCTGGCTTTTTGGAGTGGAGGGTGTCTGGCATTTTGCTTTTCCTGCCTTACTCAGGGCACTCTTTCATGTCACCTTTTGAATACCCCAAAATTATCCCTCCCTGATAATCCTCTGAACCCAAGGCTATTGCACAACTCCCCTATATTACAGGATGCTGCTTTCAGACTGCATTTTCTGGCCTGACCTTAACACTGTAAAAATTAATGGACTGAGATTTGTGTTCAGTTCTCAAAGAACTTCTCTTTAAAAGCTGCCGTGGATGAGAGCCCAGTTCAATGGTGAAAATGATGACTAGCTTGGATGATGACCAATTCAGATAATTGGCCATAGACCTCTAATCTCACTGGCATCCCTCTGTCACGCAGCAGGGAACCAGCCGATCATTCCATCAATACATTTATTTTGTCAGCTGTCACTGTGTGGTGTCCACATGTCTCAGCTGGGTGACTTTGGCTGAGAAATGGAAACCTGCCAATATCAGAATCATTTCATCCCTGTCACGTGCTTTTCCTGTCATATGGATTTTCAATGAATTTCTGTCTGGCTTGGCAAATCTAGGCCATGACCTTGCTTTTAGCTGCTGGGTCCCTTTAATTATTACTATCAATTTTAATCAGCAGGAGTCACCACACTTCTAAACTATCTAAGTTCAGTGAATTTTACCCATAAGATTTCTTCTCTATGCTACCCAACATCCTTCTTCATGGACACACACACACACACACATCAGTGCACACATATACATGTTCATCTAATATCAATTCACAATTCAGTCTGGTTACTTCTCCTCAGCATGGAGTCTTCATATATAAAAACATTGATTTATTCTTGTATGATTTTCATGCACAATTTTTCCTTAGAATAACTCTACTCCTGTATCATAAAAGCTTAAGTAAATTATTGATTATGTGGAAAAAGAGCTAAATATGATTGCCTGTTCAGAACTGAGGTTTTGGTACCCCAAACCAGCACCTATAAATCCCTAAATTATTTGGACATCCTTTTGACATGTAGAACCAAACAGTTAAAAAATATTTCTCAGGGGAAGAAAGCTCTCCTTTATTTTATTATCATCCTAGAAATGAAATGAGGACATCACACACTTCATGACAAAGTGATTATGGAATGACCAGTCTACCCAAGTCCTCTTTCTTTATAGAGCCCTCACCTGCTGTTCTCCATAAAAACAACATTTCTGCATATTGCCCTCACTAAGGTGATTTAGCAATGTTTCAGGCAAGGTACCGGTGCATGAATAGAGAAAGAATGTAAACCTTCAAGTCAGATCTGAATTCAAACCCAGTGCAAGTACTGTGTAATCTTGGACCACTTTCATCATCTGTAAAATGGGGATACAGATTGGATTGTCAGTAAAGTTTTGTTAAATAATACACACATATAAAGCCCAAGAATAGTATCTGCTATTTTGTAGCCCCATAAATGTATATGTAGCTCATTCTGCCGCTATTCTTACTAGTTCAGTTCCATCACTAACCAAGCATATAAAGAATAATACTTCAAATAATCCTTCTCTCCTGTGCCGTTGCAAAACAATAATAACAATACGATGGTATACAGGCTACTAGTTAATTTTCAACGTATTACCTTATTTTTTAGCAACATAATTATGACCCCCCCAAAAAAACATTGTCACTCACTTGAAAGATGACATTCCATGACCTCCTTTGCAGCTAGAAGTAGACGTAATAAAGTTTTAGTCAATGAGATATAATTGAAAATGGTGTCAAGTATCTCTTAAAAGAGAAGTTATTCTCCCTTGCCTCCTGTTTCTTCCATCTTTTTTGCCTGGAACACCAATGTGAAGACCAGTGCTCTAGCAGCCCTATTAGATTCTAAAGACAGATTCACAGCCTACGGACACAGAGAAAGAGTCTCTGACACCCTCTAATCATGGCTTTACTTCTCATGGAATGCATCTTTCGAAACTTCTTTTACATGCCAACCATTAAGGTATTTTCAAACCTTCTCTTATAAAGAGACAAACTGATTTGTGCATCTGAATTCTCCATGTCTCGCTTGCACACTGAACTCAAGGACCTACCATTGACCTGGCCATCTGTTCATCTCAATCATAATGAAAACAATTTTGGAGAAGAGGAACTGGGGGAGTTCCTGGCATTCTGTTTTTCCTACCTTGGTCAGGGCACTATTTCATTGTTTCTTGTCTCCTTCTTTGAATTATTTTTATCCTGCAAAATTATCCCTGCATACTTAGTCCTCTGGACTCCATACTATTGCACAATACTCCTATATTACAGATTAAACTTTCACCAATTCTTCTCCTCTTTCATTTTGTTCAAGATTCAAGATCTCAGGATAGCTGAGCTTAGATCAGGCACCTACCTTGGCTCTATCAGATATAGGCATCCCTGTAATATTTCCTGAATGGAACACACCTTTGAAATGAAAAAGATAGTATCCCAGGAGAAACTAAGATGCTTCTCATGAAGGTCCACTACAAAACACGTCCACTCCTCCTTCTCCTGATGAGCAGGTGGTCTCTTCCTGTCCACAGTAGAAACAGAAACCACAGTGTTTACAATCATGAGTACCAGGATCTCTGACTGTCAAAAGTCACAAACAATACTTTCACTGTGGGATGACCCTAGCAATGGAGTATAGAAGAGAGTTCAGGGTTGTTTTAGTCAACATTTATTGCAAATCTACTGAATTCCAGGTCTGTCAGTTCAGCTTTCCATCACTGTAGCAAATACTTCAGGTAATCAGCTTGATGAGGAGGAAAATGTTGGTTTGGCTCATGGTTTCAGAAGTTTCAGTCCATTATTGGTTGGCTCATTGTTTGGGGTCCTATGATGAGGCAGCACATTATAGTAGAAGCATGCAGTGGAGCAAATCCATTGACCTCATGGCCAAGCCATAGAGACAGAGATGGAATGGGAATGTGGACTGACAATTCCCTTCAAGGCCATGACTCATATAACCTGAAGACCTCCCACTAAGCTTCACCCCTTAAGATTGCAGTACCATCGACCTGGGAACCAAGTCTATAATGCACGGGCATTTAGAGGATATACTAAGTACAAACTGTAACAGCAGGCTTGTTTTAGACAAACAGATTCATGAGTCATGGTACTGCCTGATGCCTACAACCCAGAGAGGGTACACAAATTGACAGGTGTATGAAAAGCACCAAAATAGAGATATGAGTGGGTTTATAGAAGCATGTAAGGGCAGCATGTGACCCAAGGATGGAAGACTTGGGAACAGGGGCAGAAGATATAGGAATAACTCCAGAATGAAGTATACTCAAGTCAAACTTTACAATGAAATAGGAGTTAAGCAGAGCAGGAAAAGAAGCAGAGGCTGGGCGTGGTGGCACATGCCTTTAATCCCAGCACTCTGGAGGCTGAGGTAGGAGGAGTGTTGTGAGTTCGAGGCTGGCTTGGGCTACAACATGAGCACAAGGCCAGCCTGAGCTACATAATGTGACCCTGCCTCAAAAAGACTAGGGCCAGGAGTTTGGCTCAATGGCTTAAGCACCTGACTGGCAGGCGCGAAGTTGTGAGTTTGAAACCCAGTGCCGCAAAAAAAAAAAAAAAAAAGAGAAGCAGAGACAGGAGCAGGTGGGAGAACTGAAAGGTGTGTAAAGCAGGGCATGTCTGGGGATGTGCAGGTTACAGTGTGTGACTTACTGAAACCAAAATAAGAGAAAACAAAGCAGGAGATGAAGATGGCGCTGCAAAAATGGGCCAAAACAGACCACAGCGGAACTCAGTTATGGAGCAGAGCTTGGAATGTGGCCTGTAACGAAGGGAGAGCCACTGAAGCATTGTAATCACGGAGAGAGGCATGATGAAATATGCATTTTAGGATGATTGGAATGATTACTCAGTGTGGGAAATGGATGGAGTGGGAAGGCATAAGAATCAAGGCACAGTGAACAATTAGGGGCCTATTGGAATAATATAAGCTAAAAATAATGGCTTCCTGAACTGAGAATATTGCTTTACTGAAAAAGCACAGCAATAGTCTCCTGGCCAGTGCTTATTTCATTCCCTGATGAAAGCCAAAAACATAATGTTAAATCACAGGCATCTCTGCATGAATCCAAAGGAATAGAGGCCAAGTGTACAGATTGCTGGGGACCTCACTCGATACAGGAGCAAAGCATCAAAATATTAGCAGTTAGCACAGTGCTTCTTCAACTACCTCTCTGGGATCCCAGTAGTTTCCAACAAGCCCACCCTTGGCCAGCACCTGAAAAGCTGGCAACTCAAAACAGCTTGGCTGATGATGCTGGCATTCGGGATGAGTGAGGAAGGGCATGAATGAACGAATGCATACCTTTATCAATTAACTGCATTTCTGGATGAGACCCAGCCCAGTTTCCATTGTTAAACATTAGAGTAAGAGAATTTTTGTCCATTCCCCATCTCTCCCATTCTTTTTAAAATTCCTTTTCAAAGAATTAGAAAGTATTATTGAACCATTCCTATTTCTTTACGCTGCTCAAAGAGCTGAGCAATTAAGTTTCATCAGAAATGGTATCTGGGACAGGTGGGAGACAACTGATAGCCTGGTTTTAATGTTCTTATAGACTTTTACTGACAGAGGAAGAGGATAATTTAGGAAATGTATTTTTAGAAATGCTGTAAATGGAGAATAAAAGTTGAGCAGATAGATAATGCTATCTTGAACTTGAAATACCAACACTTTGTTACTCTTTAAAAACCTTCACTATGCTGTTAGCATTCATGTGGAGCCCCATGAGAAGGAGATTTTTTTTCCAGATATGGCAGTTGTCCTGGTGGGAATCAATTCAGCAAAGGAAATAGTGTGCCATGTGCTTTGTTCAGTCAGTGTTTATGTGCATGCTGAATTGTCAATTATGATTTTATTCCCTTCCCACCCTGCTTCTTAATTTTCCAAAAGAAGAGAAGGCAAGTTTACACAGTAAATCCTTGTGCAGAATTATCAAACAGATGTTGACCTCAGTCTCATATTCTAAGAATGCTGAGAACTCTCAGTTACACTTCATTTTCCCTCCTTCTGGGATCAAAGAAATTCTGTAGCACCTTTTGAGTCTGAAATGCCCCAGGTAACCTCAGGGACCTTCTTGCCACACAGGACCAGGACTTCCAGTGCATGATCCTAAAACAGCAGCACTAGCTCATGTTCATCCAGAACACATCTATGAACCACTTCACACCCACTGGGATGACAACTACCAAATAAAAGGGAAAGGAAAGAAATGAACAAATCCTAGCAAGGATGTAGAGGGACTGGAATGCTTATGTATTGTTGGTAGGATGTAAAATGGTACAGCCTTTATGGAAAACCATATGGCAAGACCAAAAAGATAGAAAGTAAGGAGGGGGGAGGAGAGAAGAGAAAAGAAGAGAAGAGAAGAGAAGAGAAGAGAAGAGAAGAGAAGAGAAGAGAAGAGAAGAGAAGAGAAGAGAAAGAATAAAAGATTAGAAATAGCAATTCAGCAATTCCACTTCTGGGTACATATCCAAAATAATTGAAAGCCCAGTCTCACAGAGATCTTTGCACACTCTTATCTTCACCTACATTCTGAGCAGCATTGTTCACAATAACTAAAATGTGGATGCAATCAAAGTTTATGTCAATAGACAAATGGATAAACAAAATGTGGCACTGTATGTGCATAGAGTGGGATACCACTTAGCTATGAAAGGAGGAAAATTCTGACACTTGCTGTGATCCAGATGCAACTTGAGGACATTATGCTAAGTAAAATAAGTCAGCTCACAAACAAAAAAATACCATATGGTTCCATACTATCTGACTACCTAGAGGAGTCAAATCTAGAGAAACATAGAGGATGGTGGTAGTTGCCAGGGTCTGGAGAGTGACGGGAAGAGGAGTTACTATTTAATGGGTAGAATTTCCCTTTTGCACAATGAAAAGGGTTGTAGAGATGGATGGCGTGATGGATACACAATGATGTAAATATGTTTAAGGCTGATGAACTGGACATTCAAAACACTTAGCATGGTAATGTATGTTATGCATATTTTAACACAATTTGAATAGAAGTATGATGGCTCTGAAGGAGATTGGAAGTAATGGAGGGCTGGTCAATGCAAAATATTGCATAATTACTTTTCAAACCTAACTAGAAAGCTGTCTTTTCCTTCTTGTTTTTCCTTCTCAGTCCTTTCCCTCATCTCTCTACTCTGCTTCTTTGGGATATGTAGAGCTCACCCTGAAGTCTAACCATCCTGAATGACCTGTGCTCTAATCTTCTGGTCTTAGATCATTTTGAGTCTGAGGCTGCACATTTTAGAAAGGGGAGAAATTTATTTGCGCTGAAGGCTTTGAAGGCCCAAGAGCAAGGCATCAGCACTGGCTTCAGGTGAGGGCCTCAGAGTAGGCAGCATCACAGGGCTAGATTGTGTGGGAAAGGAAGCAGAAGAGTAAGCCAAGATGGCCGTGTTCACACTATAACTAATTACTCTGTGGTGACCAATCCAGTCCATGAGACTCAGCCTACTGCCGAACCCCTTCTGAGGAGGGTGCTCTCAGTGTTCTAATCACCTCCCACTGAGCTCACCTCTCAAAGGTTTCACTGCCTCTCAAAACCGTTTCACTGAGCATCCAGCACGGGAGCCCTTAGGGGACAAACTATGTCTAAACTGTAGCTCCTCTCTCACACCACTAAGACCATTTATCATCACGATTTCAGCCATCCCTTAGTTTACAGCCAACCAAAAATGAGACACAGACTTCCTTTCTTAGGGGAAATGATTTCCATTTTCACTTTTCCCTCCAGGTCCCACAGGAAACTCTTTCTTTCTTCAACACACCCTCCTTCATTCTATTTGTAGTTAACAGCACCACTCCCAATTCATACCAAAACCCTAGGCCTCTGTCCAAGGTCTTCCCTACCTCTCCCTTAAGTCTCACCGTTAGGCAGAGTCCTTTCATTTCAAGCACCAAAATATGAACTCAGTGTCCACCACCCAGCTTTCCAACACCCAGCTCTTCCCAAGTGAACTGGTCAGTCTCCATCATACCCCACTGGGGACCCCAATTCCTCCACTCTCTAGATTCTCACACTGCAGTTTCAACACTTTTTTAAGAACTTACATATGATCATATTACTCTCCTGCCTAAAAATTTTAGCCAAGAATGGGGTGCATACTTGTAATTTCAGCACTCTGGGAGGTTGAGGCAGGAAGATTGCCAGTTTGAGTCCAACCTGGAATACTTCACAATTTAGTAAGATCCTGTGGGGAAAAAAAAAAAACTGGAGATATAGCTCAGTGAGAAGACCCTGGATTTAGTCCAGTACTAAGAAGATGAAGATGTATATGAAGAAGGAGGAGGAGGAGGAGAAGGAAGAGTGCTAAAGAAGGAGGAGAAAGAGAGGGAGAAGAAGGAGAAGGAGAGGGAGAAGAGGGGGAGGAAAGAGGAGGTGAAGGAGAGGGGGGAAGGGAGGGAGAGAGGGTTAAGGGGAAGGAGGAGAAAAAGCAGGAGGAGGGAAAGGAGAGCTAGCTTTCTTTGCCAAGGATTCCCATTTGAAAAGAACCCTCTCCCAAATTTCCAAGGCAGAGTGGGTTATTTTCAAATATCTCTGAAAATAAAAATAAATGCCTGGCTTTTGCACAATTGTTTGCCCTTGGTCTGCCCAAGTATAACAATAAGGTTGAAGACATTTCAGCAGAAGGCAGCTGTGAACGATAGAATTCTAAAGATGAAACCCCAAAACCCTGTCCCTTGGTTATTAAATCCAGCATTCATCCAGGACCTGCTGGGAAGGGATTTTGCAGATGTCATTAAAGTTCCTAAATCAGTTAACCTTAAATTATGGAGATTATTGGAGTGGCCCAACCTATTGCTCTTGGAGGCATGGAGTTGCCAACAATTTGGAGCAGAGGATCAGTGCCAGAAAAAATAGGCAGCAGAAGGGTCTCAGGATTGGTAATGGCTTTGAAGACAGAGGGGGCATTGCAAGGCCCAGAGACAACCTCCAGGAGTAGGGAGGGACTGCGGCTCTCTGCCAGCCAGGAGAGCCAGGTTGCAGAAGGAGCCTGGAAGTGCTTCTCCTTTAGACTCTCCACACAATCCCAATCTAGCTAACAGCCTGATTTGGACCTTGTGACACCCAAAGCAGAGAACCCAGCCAAGCTTGCCAGACTTCTGACCTAAAATGTTGCAGGATAGTAAATGGCAGTAGATTTAAGCTGTCAGTTGGTTAAAGTTGTCACAATTTGTCACACAGCAATAGGATTTGAATGCAGCAGCTGTCTGGCACCACTCATAGGGGGCTGACAGAGAGGTGGGCTTCTGGAAAGGGGTGGTGGGCTGAGAAGAGAGTTCCATTCGCTAGTGCACCCACCAACCCACTTGACACAGTTCCATTTACTGTTACCTCCTCTGCTCTTTAGCTGACACATTTTGAAACTTTATAGGAAGACTTTTCCAAAATAATCATTAAAATTGCAACCTTTTATCCTAATCTAGATATATTTGTGCTGCAATTGCCGAAGTCTAGCATTATCTTTCCCATACCTCACTGTACAGTTATAATAAGCTTAATAAATTCATCCAACTGTCCACACCTCTTTCTCTCCCTCCCTCCCTATCCTCCTGTCCTCACAGTAAAGCCATTAACCAGTGTCCACACCATCTGCTAACTCTGATTTAATAACAAAATCTCTTTGAAATCAGCTAGAACAAGATGTGAGTCTCACTTCGAAGCTGTGTGACATCTCTTAGTTTAAGTTTTATCACCTGTCAAATGGGTACAATAGTATCAGCCCCTGCTTAGCCATCCTGTGAGGATTAAACAATGCCCATCACTTCCTTAGCAGCTGCCTGGTTCAAAAATCTCTCCTCAGCAAATGAAAGCCATTACTATTGTAAAGGAGATGAATACAGGCAGGCCTCTAAAATTAAGGACATTAAAACTAGCTGTGGCTGGTGCAGGCTAGGTGCCCACAGCAGTTTGATTTGGTAATGGCTTTGAATCTAGCCAGGTCTGAACAATTGGTCTCCCTCCCTGGGAGTTCCTCTCTCTGCCATATAAACCTCACTGAGCTGCCTGCAGCTACTCATTCTCCAGTTAGTGAGTTAGCAATACTCGGTTGGTTAGGAAGAGAGAAAAGGAATGCAGATAGGAGGCCTTGTGGGCAGCTCTTCTTTCAAGTACCATTTCACAGAGTCGAGTCCAGGAGCTTGAGTGCTCTGCTCACAAGATAAATAGGCATCCACCAGCCGGCGGCTGCTCCCGTGGGCTATGATTGCTGTATCCTTGAGGAACATCGGAGTTGAGTTACTGGAAATGTCAGAGTCAAAATAGGGTGGATTGAATGGGCCCACAGAAGTGCAGAATGAAGCTGTAATTGCTCTTTATCTGAATATTAAAAAGAAGAGGTTAGAGAACACAGAAAATACAGCAGAGCCTTTGCCATCAGCTGCTCTCTTAACACTAGCAGAGTCTGGGACATAAAGTGGTTCCAGAAGGTTTTCAGAGCATGTGGGGAGGATATTTCACAGGGAGGGTCTCATGGTTTTATCCAAGTAGAAATATTCCTTTGCATGCAGGGGAGGATAATAATAATAGAACTAAATGAGCTTCTCAAAGTTTGGCCCCTGGACCACAGCATCAGGGTTGCCTAAGAACTTGTCAGCAAGACACTGTCTAACTCAGCTTTCTCATCACTGGGATAAAGTGCCTGACACTCCTAACTTAAAGGAGGAGTGGTTTATTTGGCTCAGAGTTTCTGGTAGATTCAGTTCAAAGTTGACTTACTCCAAGCAAGGTGGAAGAAGCTATTCAACCTAAGGCTTCCAGGAAGCAGACAGAGAAGGGAAGACTGGGGACAAGAGTATTATCCACTCCAGGTCATACCCATACTGCCCAATTTCAACCAGGCCTCACCTCCTAACAGCACACTGAACTGCTGAATTTATCAGTGAGTTAATCCACTAGTGAGAGTAACACCCCATGATCAAATCACCTTCCACACACATGAGACTTCGGGAGACATTTTAGAATTGAACCATAACAAGGTCCACCCTAGACTTACTGTTGTGGTTTAGGTATAAAATGTTCCCCCAGGGACTCAAGTATTAAAGAGTAGGTCACCAATGTTGCAGTTTTCAGGAATTGTCTTTGGAGAGGGGACTGGATCATGAGGACTCTGATCTCATCAATGGATTAGTCCATTGATGAATTCACAGTTTAATGGCATTACTGGAGGTTATAGAAAGTTTAGGAAGTGAGATCTAGTTGGAGGAAATGCAAAACTCAGAGAAGACCATAGAAGAGTGCATCTTGTTTCCCACTCCTTCCTTTCTTTCCCTTTGCTTCCTGGCTGTCATGAGGTAAGCAGCTTTGCTCCAGCACACCAGCCCACCATGATAGTCTGCCTCACCAAAGGCCCAGAAACATTGGAACCAGAATAGCACACAGACTAAAGCCCCTGTAACTGTGAGCCAAAATAAATCTTTCCTCCATTCAGCTGATTTTCTCAGCTATTTTATCATAATGATAGAAACCTCACTAACACCATACTGAATCAAAAACTCAGGAGTTAAGGTCCAGCCTCATGTGTCTTCCAGGAGATTTTGAGGCACACACAAGTTTAAGCACCAGAGTCTAGATAGCCATAATTCAACAGCCCACATTAAACTTTGGTCAAGTCACCACCAGAGATAGAATGCATGAAGAACAGGTGAGCGTTATAATGTCTGAAGATGCTGCTGCATTGAGGGTGGGTTGCAAGGACACCTAATTCCCTGTGAAAAGTCAAAACTTGATCCCACATCAAATTCTAGTTGAGCCCTGGTTAGGAAAACTACTGTAGAATTCCCCATGGTCAGGTGCTTTTCCTTTCATATACCTTTGTGAGGAATTTTTCGTGTTTCATTTTGATTTGTATCTACCTCTCCAACCAAACCATCCATGATGACCCCATCTGACACCCATTCCTCATTCCCACTACACAGAACACTTCCCCCTTAAGCTTTTACAAATTCTTGTCTTTCCACTTAGAATTCCCTTTTCCACCACCAAGTGCCTATTCATTATGTAGACTCAGTTCAACGCTGGGGATGGCCTGTATTTCTCACAAACTGTCTATTACACTGAATCACTTTCATACTTGATTGCGTCTACTAAACACTAAGTTTAAGTGTATGCAGATTTACATTACTACAACTAAGTACTGAGACAATGAACTTGATAGAGATAAAGGTTATTCAGTTTACTCTGTGGAAAGTTCAAAGTCCAAACAGCTTAACGTGAGCTAGTGAGAGCCAATTTTTACTGCATCACTTGACAGTGCAAATAGTAATGGCAAGGTGTGTGTTGGAGAAAAAGTCTCAGGCAGCTGACCCAAGAAGAGAGAGAAGTGGGGTGAATGGAGCCCCATGATCTTTTCTGAAGGTATGACCCAATAATGTAAGGATCACCCTTCCCAAGCCTACCCTCCTGGAGACCAAACCTTTATATATAGAGCTCTGAAGGGCACTAAGATTACAACTCAAACCACGGCAGGGCCGCACTAACATTAGGGTTGGAGTCCTAGCCTATCATTTCCTAGATGTATCCCAAGGACCACTCTCCACTGGAGAACAACAAATACTGGGCTTCATCAATCAGGCCAGCTACACTTTTCTCTCTTTGAAGTGCAAGAAGCAGGCCAGTGGAGAGGTTACTGAAACACCACCGCTGAAAGAAGATAAATACATATGTATTATGGCGATGCATAGACACTCAATGTTTATCTAACAGACTAAATCTACACTCAGCATTGAGGTGATAGACTGTCACTGCTCCACACTAAGGTGATAGTCTAAGTCTATGCTCAGCATTGTGGTGATAGTTTAAGTCTATATACAGTGTTCATGTAATAGGAGTAAGAGGTTGTCTCTGCACAATGCTAATGTGGTGGGATAAATTTACACTCAACCTTGAGGTGATGGGATAAATTTACACTCAGGGTTAATTTCAACAGGTAGGTCTACTGATGAATGTGGTAGCATGAGAACACAGAGAGGAAGTCCCTATCAGCCTGGGGGTTTAAGCAGGGTGTGGACATTTAATCTTGATTGTCACCATGACTAGATCAAGACACTCCTGGCCAATCAGTAAAGCATACTTTGGGGTGGGTCTGTGTGGTATTTCCAGAGATGATCAGCATATAGGAAGATTGTCCAGATTGTGGGTGGCACCATCCAATAGTCTTGCAACCAAGGTTGAACCCAAAAAGGAAGAGGGAGTAAGTCACTCTGTGCATACAACCTCAAGGCTGCTTGAGCTGGTGTACCTTTTGCCATTGCTATTGCTTGTGGACATCAGACTCTAGCTTCTTCAGTACTGCCATGAAAACTCACGCCACTGACTCTCCAGGAAGTTTCCAGGCCTTCAGTCTCAGACTGGCACTGTACCCTTGTTCTTTCTTGTTCAGAGGCTTCCAGTTTCATTAACTGAGCAGTTACTGGGTCCTCTGGCTTTTCAGTGTGCAGATGGCCATTGTGGACTCTCTTATATCCAACCCTTCAAGTTTATCCAATAAATTCCCTGGCGTAACTCTCTCTATATATATTCCTCTCTACATATATCCTTATGGCCATACTGCTGGACAACTTTGGGTTTCTGTTCATGTTCATGTGTTTCTTCTCCTGATTAACTTTCCATGGTACTTTAAAACTCATTTGATGGTCCTTTCTTAGGATCTTGGTTGTGGTTCTCTAGAGGAATACAATCAGGATGATGACAATAGACTGATTGCTGGGATATGCTTTTTAGAAACCCAGAGAGAATGGTAGAATTGCAGGCTGAAATGTTCACCAAAGGCCAGATTGCAAAGTGCCTTATTGGTCATAAGGAGTTTAGAATTTGGAGGGGGAATCATTGAAAGTGTTATGCATGTGCCTGCTATAATCAGAGTTACTATACAAAAATAACAATAACTAGCCCTAACCGAGCATTTTTAATGAGCTAGGCACTATTCTCACTGTTCTCTGTATGTATTAATTCATTTAATTCTTGACAATTCCTTGGGAGGGGAAATTGAAGCACAGAGAAATTGAGTAACTTGCCCAAGATCACAAAACTGATAAGTGATAAGACTTGAAGACAAGCGGTCTGGCAGTGAAACTAACATACTCAACACCATATTGTACTCCTTCTCTCATTTTTTGTCACTTCAGCTTTTCATATCTGGGCCAAATTAAGGAAATTTTGTGAAGGAGGTGCGGTTATTTCTTTCTGAGGATGTGGAGTAAGTTAGAGGTTATTTTCTCAAAGTCAGGTTATTTTGAGAAAAGCTCCCTGGCTCCAATTTGGTCTCTGAAGCATGAGGAAAGGTGATTTCCCATGGACTTGTGAAGAAGTGATAAAAATACACACAGAATACTGCCTTAGACACAACACAACAAGCACTTGCGATTGGCTTTCAGTGTTGCATTTCATGTGGGGATAAAACTTTTCCCTTTCTTCTCATCTCAGAGATTTTGAAAGCAAGTAGGGGAATATGTTTTGGGGGGTGGATATACATCTTAACACTAGACTCCCTGGGTAGATTTCCAAAGCAAACTTGACTTAGTTGAGTTAAAATGGTGGGGGTTACATGATTCCCTTGGAAAATGGAAGAGACAAGAAAGGAGGGAGGGAGATGTGAACGCTATATTCTAAGAACCAGTGGGAACATAATTCCAGTATATTAGAATTACTCAGATACACAGGGTACCTTTATTCCCACTGACTTTTAAGAACGGAGTGACACGCCAACATCACTGATGATATCAGTCTGACTTGTCAACTCAATTCATTTATTTTTGTGCTGTCAAGAAAAACGATTGGCAGGTCCTGAATGAGGATCCCTGGGGTCAGACCTAACTACTGGGAACTGAGCATGCCAAGTGACTTGTGATTCACCTAAAGCAGGAAGTTTTCACCTGGGTTTGTGATCATAAATTTGGATGGAGAAAAACAATCTATATCTTCAATTTTTCCCTTATTTCTGACTGAAATTTGATATTTCCTCCCATTATGAAGACAGACAGCAAACTGCAGTAGACTTTGCATTGCTTAAGATTTTATCCTGAAGAAAAATCACAAATATTTTCATATCACATCAAGCTTGTGCCAATATCACAAAATATCCATTATCCTCATTGTGACTTCAAATTAGGCTCATTATTAGGTCCACAACTAGAACTTGTTACCTAATGTGTTAATAAAGAGACCAACCGATGACTATATCACAAATTTATTTTTTCAATATTGTGATAAGTACCTTGAACATAATTAGTTTCTTCTTCAATGTGAGTTATTTTATTTTATTCTTTAGAATGATACTCTGAGAAGGTGTCTAAGAGATTCCCAGACTGCCCAGGGGTATATGGGTAAACCTGCATCCCACAAGCCCAAAGTATAGGACCTGGCTTTGCAGAATGTGCCCATAGCCTAAAAGGAGATAAAGATCTGCACCTTGGTGAAAAGAAAGAGAAATCCCACAGGGAAGCATTAAAGATGTCTTAGCTTGGTTTTGGTTGCTACAATTGAGTACCACAAACTAAGTAAACTATAAAACATAGAAGTCTATTTAACTCATGGTTCTAAAGGCTGAGAAGTTCAAGATTGGGTGACTACATTTGGTGACGTCTTTCTTGCTGATGGGGACTCTTCACAGTGTCCTAAGGCATCATATGATAAGAGAGAGGAAATATGCCAGAGAGTTTGATTTTATAACAAACTGACTCCCTCTATAATCCACTGAGCTATGAATGGAGTGAGTTAGTCCATTCATGCGGTCGGAGCCCTCACAATCACCTTTCAATAGTCCCACTTGCTCCTACCTCTCAGTACTTCACAATGGGGATTAAATTTCAGCTTATGTTTGGTGGGTCCATTCAAACCACAGCAAAAAGGAACTAATTTTATGGAACATTTACCATTCCTTACTAGAAAATAATCCTAATGGATCTCATGATCTGTCAACCTTTTCCCTCCACTTTATAGATGAGACAACTGTGGCTCAGACAGGTATAGCTGTACTGCTAGAAAATGAAGGAATTTATTACAACTCAAACTCAAGCCAGTTTGACTTTCTGCTTTATGATCATCACCATGACCATGAGACTAGCATCACCAGAACTTCAGGACAGAAGAGGCCATCCTTGATGTGTGTCCAGATGTCCCCTTACAAGCGCCCACTGAGATAAGTCCAGCCTCCCCACTTTGGCTCTGTGCAGCTTTGACTCTGAGCTTAAACACTGTCAGACTGGCATTGTGGTCTGAAGACTCTCCTGTCCTATCCCTGCTCTTTCTCTCTTTGAGCCTTTCCAGAGATTTCCCTCAATAAACTGCTTGCATATCAAATTCCCTCTTAGCATTTGCTTTTTCTAGACCCCAAATTAGCATACTATCTGTATTAATCACTTTCCCACTTCTGGGACAAAATACCTGACACCCACAATTCAAAGGAAGAGACGTTTAATTTGGCTTATGGTTAAGGGAATTTGTTCAGTCTGTGGTTAGCTGGTTCCAAGGCAGAAACATCATGGTGGAAAGGTGTGGCAGAGGAAATCTGTTTAACCCACAGCAGCTGGGAAGCAGAGCAGAGGTATCAAGGGTCAGACATAGATCTCAACACCATGCCTTCATGACCCACACAGATACACCTGGAAGTGTGCTCTGCCAATCCCTAAGGCAGATCCCAAAGCTGATCAATTGTTTTTTTGTTTGTTTGTTTGTTTGTTTTACTGGGGATTGAACTCACAACCTTGCACTTGCCAGACAGCTGCTTATGCCGCTGAGCTGAACCCTCAGCTCTCAAAGTCAATCAGTTTGAAACTCTACCCTAACTGCCTCACCATGGAAATCTGTTTTGGTAGAGGGGGATGGGGATGAGGTGACTACTTCAGGGAAATACTCAAGCAACAAGTAGAGTGGTAGTACCATTCTCTGTCTTGACCTCACAGTTGATAAAACAGATGCACTGTTTGTGACAATTCATTAAGATGTCCACTTATGATCTTCATAATTTCTTCCACCTTTTTTTTCCTTATTAGAACATTTTTTAAAAAGGTGCATTTATGGCATCTAGCACCTGTCTTATGAAATGGGATTTGAGAGGTTGATCTCTGCTGATGTAGGATGAATTACTGGGGTGGAGATCCTTAGACAGCCAACCCAGGGCTTCCAGGGATCCCTGATTTGATAGCTGTGGTTCTTAACAGAGGCTTAAGGCTGTTTATCTTGGGGTCCTGAGTTGCTAACAGAGGTTCTAGACCTACCTGTTATATATGTCTGGGATAGCCAAACTTCAGCTAAATAAATAAATGACTCTTCTATCTTGACATTTGGGATATGTCAGAAAGAGAAGAAATACAGAGTTCTACAATCCTTTCTATTGCCTGTGGCAGGATTCAGTGCTTGACTTTGAAAGCATGATGTATGGCTCGCAGTGAGAATGAATCTGCCCAGGTGAAGAAATGTGGATATATGTTTGACAAATCAATTCTCTTTCTGAGAGGAGGAGTGGAGAGGCTCCCACAGAGGTCAGGCAGCTCAATTACCAGAGGCAAAGCAGGAAGGAGGAGGTTCCTGCAAAACTGTGGGGCCTCCCTGTGCCAGTGCTGGCCCAGGCATCACATGGTGCTCTGGGGTCCACTGCCAGGAGCCTATGAAATTAATGACATGTTCACCTCCCGTGCAGAGTTGGCCTCTGCTGTCAGTCGCACAGGCTCAGCAATGTCTCTCCATCTCTCCATCTCTCCACTAAAAGCCACAGAGCTCGCTGATCAACAGCAAATATTTCCTTCAGGTCAGAGAAGCCTGCAGGACACTTGCTTTTGCCTATTCTTTCTGCCAACGTTCTGCCCCACCCCCAGGCATTTTCCCTTTAGTGCTCAGGGCTGGGGTCTTTAAGCCCTTCCTTGTAAGCAGAGAGACCATGATTCTGTGTCTGCTGCTATGGACAGGTCTTTGAAATGCTGCAAACTTGGGCCTTTGCATTGCCCACAGCTGGCAGTCTGAATCTGGGGCACTGGCAACTCCAACACATCTGAGGTTCTGACTGCTCATCTCTCTCAGATTTCTCTAATTGCTTTATGAGGACAGGTGGTCGGTTCACAAACTATTGTTTAGTCACTGACACATGATTATCACCAGTTCAGTGTCCTCAGGAGCCTCAATTCCGATCTGACCTTTGCCTAAATTCAGTGCCCAAAGTTGAACACCAGGGTCCAGATGGCATCCCATAAGGGCAACAGCATCCACACCACCAACACCATTTGCTAGTGCTCCATGACTCTTTTTTTTTTTTTTTTTTTTTTTTTTTTTTTTTTTTTTTTTTTTTTGGTACTGGGGATTGAACTCACGACCTCACACTTGCCAGGCAGGAGCTTATGTCACTGAGCAAAACTCCCAGCCCTGCTCCAGGACTCTTAATGCAACCTGAGATTACACTGAATTTCTTTTTTAATGGTGGCACTAAGGATTGAACCTGTGATCTTTGCACTGAGCAACACATCCTGCCGTTTCTTTTTTTTTTTTTTTTTTTTTAGATAAGATCTCATTAAATTGCTCTGTTGCTCAGGCCGTGCTTGAACAATCCTTCTGGCTCAGATTCCCAAAGTGCTGGGATTACAGGCATGCACCACTATGATGGCTTCCACTGACTCTTTTATCAGTTTTGTGTCTTTCTTCCACCTACCTCCCTGCTCCTCAGCACACAGCCAGGGCCCCACAAGCTCCAGTCCCTGGCCTGCTTGCTCAGTTACATGCTACAGTCTGAATCTTCCTCTTTGTAATTGCACTCTGCTTTCCAGTGTTCCTCTGCTTCTGACCTCACAGTACTCCCTTAAGCTATTCTGATACAGCCTATAGCTCCATTTCCTTACTTGTTCCTTTCAATTATATCTACTTTCAGCAAGTGGAACATCCTAGCCCAGCTAAACCAGGCCTAGTGTTCTATCCTGGGATGGGTGATGGTACTGACATTTCCTCTGAACACATCCCAACTTGCCAATGTTGACTCTGGATTGGCCCTTTTCTCTTTAATTCCATTAACATGTATGTATGTATGTATGCATTTATTTATTCATTCATTCATTCAATTTTTAAAATCTAGTGAAGACTCATGAATCCAGAATTGAACCTCAAAATTAGATGCTTAAAAATACTCCATGTTTATTTATGTATTCATTCCTTATCCCATCCCAGTGGTCTGCGGCTGGGACCAATAAAAGGAGTATTGTTGTATTAGCTACTTTCCCATCAAAGGGATAAAATTTAGTCCATGGTCTGCTGGCTCCAAGGCAGAAAGAGCATGGTAGAAGAGTATGGTGGAGGAAAGGGGTCCAGCCCATGGCAAGCAGAAAGCAGTGGAGCCAGGGACCCCCAGTGACCACTCGCTCCTACCAGGCCCCACCACCAGACATGAGATTTTGGGGAGACTTTTTTTTATTTAAATCATAACAATTACCAAATATTTTCTTAATTAACCCACACTTGGTTCGATCTGACCATTGCTTTCCTTTCTGAGTGTAAACAAATCATCAGGTGCCTGCCTGATCTAGAGGTTCAGCAACTGTCAGCTTTTATCCTCCTCCAACCCTGAAGGTCCCTATATTTGGCCGCTTAGTGCCATGGACTTGGGGTGGCATTAACTTTCAGAGCTTTGGTTTCCTTGACTCACATTACAGTTGCCATTTATTCCCCATCAATTCCCTCCTAATATTTTTTTCCTACCTATTTCCACAAAAGATTATTTTGCAAAAGTCCCACTTTAGAACTCTTCCAGTCTTTAGAAAAACCTAGACTTTGGTTCTTTTGAATCTGAAAGTTAAAATGCATACATCTGTATTCTACTGTACATGGAAAATCACATCTTCCTGTGTCACCTCTGACATTAACGCTTGCCTGTCTCACCCACCTGCACAATTGTCGATTGTTTAATTTTTCTTCACAATCAATAAAAGCCTGGAACAAAAGATATCTTCACATCTGCTGGGCTTTTAGGCAACTCATTATAGGAATGCAGCATCTGGGTTGTCCGCCGAACAGCTCCTTAGTGTTCCCAGCCAGGGTTCATACGGAGCTCTGCACTCATCTATTCAGTAGGAAAATGAAACAGGAAAATCTCATAAATGTCAAAGGGAAGTGCATTCAAAATGTTTCTTTGGTACATTTGTAAGGCCAACGAAGCTCATTTTAAAAGGCAATAAGGCAATGTGTGAGGGGGTGTTGCCAAACCAAGCACTTATATTGAGATATGGAAAAATGGAAAGAGATAGATAAAGAGGGTTGGAAGAATGGAGAAATGAGAGAGAGGGAGATGACACAGAATAAAAGGAAGACTGGGGATAAAAGGAGAGACAGAGAAGGGAAGGGAAAGGAAGACTGGGGATAAAAGGCAAGATGGGGAAGGGAAGGGAAGGGAAGGGAAAGAAGAAAGAGAAGAAGGAGGAGAAGGAGAGAGAGAAGAAGGAGAAGGAGAGGGAGAGGAAGAAAGGGGGGAAATCCAAACTAGGATGAGTAAATTATCATTGAAATCTCACAAAATTTTTTAAACTTTGAACTACAGAACAATGGTGGGCACTATGAAGAATACAAGATAAAAGGCCTGTTGCTGTCACAAAGACAGCAGTGATGTGGTAGGGAGAGGTCAGGAATTGAATACTCATGAACCAAGAACACTATGGGAACTGAAAAGCCTATTTGACAGCACAGTCCCATAAATATTAGCCACTGTATAGTTGATAGATAAATGTAAGTCATGGGTTATGCTGCAATGTTGAGATATAATATCAGCAAAATCATGCAACTCTTAACCAGTTCTCATCATAGACAAGTGCTCTGGACAACGAAGTTGTTCCCATTGTCATACAACTGGCTCAAAAAATGAGTTCAGTTGATTTGAAATGAGTCAAGATTTTCTTATATAAAACATGTTCTTGGATAACAAAAATATTTCTCTGGTTTGTAATTATCAAACAAATACAATTTTTAAAAATCATTTTCTGGTTTCCTCTTTGCAAACTATCCTATCCGTACCTACGCCTTCAAAATAAAACAAATCACATTCAAGTCATCAAGTGAATCAACCATCAAGCAAATCTTCATTTAGCTGAACTATTTTCCTAATTCTGTGATTCTGCAGTCAAATGGTGATTAATCTGCAAATGCCCTCACTGCTTTCAATTATCCAACGTAAGGTTTCACTCAAACTCAGAAACCACCCACAGAGTCAAATCAACATGAAAACTTCAAAAGGTCTTGGAATGATGCATTGTCAATAAATGGTTTTGAAGACTGAAAGGGAAAATTGACCCACCTCTAGGAATTCAGAAATGAATAAACGCCATCGTGGTTTGGAATCCAGTAGAAAGAAGTAAGGTAATATGAATTAGGCGTACTATTAATTCTAACTTTAACCAGTAGGTTACAGCCACATTTCATTGTATTTGTTATTCACCGAAACAGTTCTCCCTAAGTTTTACTTCATTTGTGCCTTTGTAGATGAAGAATATGTAAATGTCCTATACAGAACAGGATAAACATATTGTGCTGATGATTTCTGAAATTGACTTCTTATCATTTAGAGTGAAGATAGAGCATTGCTAGAGACAGCTAAGGGAACCATAAGTCACAAGTTAGACTCAGGTTTTACTTTCTGGATGTGAAATACTGCCACATATTTGAAGACTTAATTAGATGTGAGTTCTGTTGTTTAGAAAGAAGAAAAATGAAGGATAAAAATCATGAGGCTAAAACTAGCAGATGGCTAGATTTTAGGAAAGTCTAGTTATTTTGTAATGTGTTATGTTTCTTCAAAAGACTTGGTAAATAGGATTTTCCATTTTACCACTTCATTTTCCTTTTCTTTCTCCTTCTAGTTCTAAACAGAAAGAACAATTCTGACCATCGTGAATGAGAATACACAGTCCCCAGTGGGATCACGACTTCTAATTCTACTTTATCCCATTCATAAACCTTCCTAGGTAAGCTATTGGTTGGATTCTAGGCCTGAAATATTTAAAAGAAACTGCATTGAAATATTGTTAAGTAAGGAGGGCCTGTAAGCAATATTTAGTATTCTTTTAATTCGCTGTCCTATGTCAAGCCTTCCTAATCTTTCCTCCCTGCCCCCAGGCTGAGTAATCCATTCAGTCTCTCTCTCTCTCTCTCTCTCTCTCTCTCTCTCTCTCTCTCTCACGCACACACACATTCACGCACACACACACTCACCCCGATTCCAAATAAGTTCTTTGTTTCTTCTGTGCTGAGAGGCAATCCCTTTCCACGTACTTCGTTCTGCAATAAAATTCTTTTCCAAAAGCTGTTTTTAAAATGAACAGCTGCTTTCAAGGAATATTATAAATAGTGCCTCATTAATTGGGATCCATTTTATATATGTGAGAAGAGTATAAAAATGCCATCTCTGATCCCTTATGAGCACAGATAATTTCAACTGTTATCACAATCGTTCTTCCACCCTGAGGATATGGGTGGCCCATTTCTAGAACAGTTGTATTTAAAAAGAGTTTGGTTTAAGTAGGACCAACTTAAAATGAATTAGCAAATGATGTCTAAGGACACATGTAAGCAGGAAAAGGGGCAACATATCAAGTGGAGATTGGTGGAGAATGTCAGGTGTATTTTAACAAAAATAGAAAAATCATATTCTTCCATACTTGACAGTAGTTAACGATGATCCCATGTGTGTACTTTGAGATAGTTGAAAGAATAAGAAATCGATTCGCCTACAGGAAGAAGTAGTAATTGGTAGTCAGTGTTTAGGGATTAAATAAAGGGAAAATGGGAAGGAGGAAAATGAAGTCCAGAACTATGAAAGAAAAGAAATGGGCAGAAGAACAAGACCACCATCTTGAATACTAGAAGAAAATATATATTAGGAAAATACGCAAATGGAATCTATGAGGTCCCAGGTGACACAATGAGAACTAACAGGACAGTTTCAAGAGGCAGACTTTTCAGCTCTTCATAGAAAATTTTTTTCTAGCCATGAGAACTAAATTGGAATATGTTACTTGGAAGTGAGCACCCTATCAGAAAAATAACCCAAGCAGAAAATGAGTCATTGTCCATCATATCTCTTCTCAAAGGAATTGCCTTATAAACTCCAAGGTTCTATGCTTTTGTGATCACATAAATAGAACATGCCTATGGAAGATATAGTCCCTTCTTATTTCTAGCTGTTACACTCTATAAAGTCAAAGTGAACACCAAATTAGAAAGCCTGAACCATTACTCTTAAAGAAGCTACAGAGCTAAGTTCCTGCAAAGGTCTGCAAATATTTTCGCCCATCAATTACTGCATAGCCTAGTTTTAAACATGTTTCTGTTAAAGACATTTTATTTAATATATATTTTTGTATCATAATTCATGGTCAACAGTATTATAACTTGTGCCCAAATGAAACTCATATATAAATATATTCTTTGCAAGACACATCACAGTCTTCTAACCCCTAAAGACACTGCTCAGTTCTTCAGCATTATATACAGAGGACATTGAAGAATCACCAAAAAAAGGCTCAAAAATGCAAAAAGTATGATTCTAAATGAACTATGCCCACCAATGATCATAAAGTTCAATGAGTTTACAATTAGAGAACAAGTGTATTCATAAATATAGACTCCTCCAATACTGAGAATCAATTCTACCCATGGAAGGAATGGATCAATAATAGATAAATTGGTCAGGTAAGGGCACCAGCATTTAAAAACTATACAACCACCTCTCTGTATCTATGGGCTCTGGATTGGCAGATTTAACCAACCAAGGACTGAAAATATTTGGAAAAAATGTTGCTTCTGTACTGGACATGCAGAGACTTTTATATCATCGTTCCATAAACAGCACAGTATAGCAGCAATTTATGTGGTATTCACACTTTATTTCTTATCATAAGTAATCTAGAGATTAAAATTTACCAGAGGATATACACTGGTTATGTGTCAATACTATGCCATTTCTTTTACAAGCAACTTGAGTATCCATAGACTTTGATATCTGCATGGATATGGGAGGTCCTGGAACCAACAGCTCTCAGATACCAAGGGACATCTGCACTTCTTGTATGACTCCCTCCCTTTAGAGAACAAGGCACAATTGCCCTCTTACTGGCTATAGTTCTCTGGTCATAAGCTAGGCAGTACCTAACTTTATGACTGTTATGTTTTACATTCAAAGTCTCCACCAACACTATCATATGTTCAGGACTGAGGGATTTTGGAAAATGATTGGGTCATGGTGGTACTATACTTATCAGTGGATTAATCAATTGATGAGTTCATTGCTTAATGTGCTATAAGGAGGTGGGGCCTGGTTGGAGGAGATGGGCCACTAAGGATCTGACCTTGAAGGGTGTATTCTTGTCCTTGACTCCTTCCTTCTCTCTCTGCTTCCTGGATGAAGTGGTGGGATTATAGCCAGCGAATGATGGACTAAACCCTCTGAAACTATAAGCCAAATAAACCTTTACTTCTTTAAGTTGTAGATGTAGGGTATTTTGTCCCAGGAAATTGACTAATACAGTGGCCCAAGCCAGAGGGGTTAGGTAGCTTCACTGTCTGACTGTAACTGAAACTGTCCAAGAAAACCAGAAGAGTTCATTACCAATGACCCACTGTGGATGGGTTTATAATTACTCTTACTATTGTCATGTTACTGTTTACTTCAGAGTTCTGGGGGCAAGGATGGGGAAATACTATTCTGCAGAATGTACAAGGTATGGGTTTTCATGGTTGTCCAATAAGGAAACTTTGACTCAGAAAGTGAAACTATTTTTCTCGGAGTTCATTAATGGCAGAATATGCCATCATCCTCAGAATGTTAACCTCTCAGAATTAAAAGGATTCTTTATGCTCTCAATATATCAACTTTTGTCCCACAGAGGACCAAAATGACTCGTGAAAATGTAATCATCTGTGTAGCATCAGCATTCATACAGCCTTACATTCACATAGCTCTCTTAATGAAGACCACTGTCATCACCATTGGGATATCGTCCATTAAAAGACAAAAAATATAGATTCCATGTTTCTGAAAATAGGCTGAAATATAAAGACATGAAGATAGAAATCATTTTTATATTTTTTTTCCAAATTCAAACAGTGGAAATCAAATACTCCTTTAAGAGAACACTGGACCTATCTCATCTAGTATCCTACAAGCAGATGTAGTTGCTTTGTTATAAAAGTAAGCAATATCTACCTTTTTATGGATTTTAATGTAATCAAGTGGGCACATTCATTATTGGATCATAATGGATTACATGAATTGAGCCCTATACCATTGAAAGGAAGCTTAATGGTAGTTGACTCTCTGGGGGTTTGCTAAGGACTGACTGGTGTGACAAGACCAGCAAAAAGAGATCACTGCATGAAGCCTGAGTGTCCACTTGCAACAGCCACCATCTTGTCTGGAATCACCCCAGCTTTCATAATCTCCAGGCCACTGTGTGCAGAATACTGGGAATACCACTTACATTCTTGCCTGGCCAGAAGAGATGTTTGTGCATGGAAGTAGCATTTACATAGAATAGTGTGTGAACAGTTCATCATGGAGCCTTGAAAATCAATGGCTCAAACTTGGAGATGATCATTAGTGTGAGAAGGGACATGGTGGTCACCTAACTCCCCATATGTACATTGCCCTTTACATTTTCACCAAAAAAATGGAGTTAGTTGCTTCATTGATCACAATTGCTCTCCTGACCTGGTTTATTTCTCTCTGAACCCATCTTTTAACTTCCCTCAATTATATTGAGCTCTTTTGTCATTTCTTCAGTGGGCCAGTGTCTTTTCAAAAGCCATGAGTACTATACCTTTTCCTAGAATGTCCTTATTCTTTCTTATTTCCTGAATATCTCCCATTTCTCCTGCAGGAATTAACAGGATATTACTAACTTGGGCTCTTATAAGTGAAGTCACATAAAGCTCAACTCCAGTCAAAGAACAACAAAAATGTGTTATCTATAAAATAATAAATCTCAAACTAAGGGGGTACTGAAGTTCCTCAAAAATGTTACAAAACATGGTTTTTTTGCTATCATTTCTCTCCTCTCAGCATGCATGGTAATAGATAGCTATTGGAGGTGTTGGCAAAACATGTGGTGACAATAAAATCCAGAGGAAGAAAAGGCTATCTGTCCCAAGAGTGTTTCTCTTTAAAAGTGAGGACATATTTTGCAGAATCCTCTGTCAGACTTTCTCTCTATTCTCAGTGACCACAATTGTAAAAATAACCCATGCCAAAATCAATCACCAGCAAGAGGGGGATTGTAGTGATTGGATTAGTAAGGCATAGATTGTAAGAGAAGAATTGGGTCCACTAGAAAAGAGGATGATATGGAGCTGGCAACCAACACTATTTTCTGCAACACTCTCCCCCATGCTGCTTTAGGCAACATAGAGAGCCAGTGCTCCCCATTATTTCTCGTATCAGAAATCTGAGCCTTCTATATTGTAATTGGATATTTGCCTATACATCAGCCCTGTAATCACTGAGCTTCTTAAAATTAGACATAATGGCTTATTCATCAATGTATCTCAGAATCTAGTTTACGTTGGGAATTTATGGATGGATGGATGGATGGATGGATGGATAAGTGGATAGAAGAAAGGACAGGTAAACAATAACCCTTCAAGGTAGGTATTCTTTTTCTCATTCTATATTGATATAACATGCCTCCAAAAAAGTTGAAGATCCCTCCACCGTCACATGCAAAAAATGCAGAGCCAGCACTTAAACTTCAGAGATTCTGGCTCCGTGTGGGATGCTGGATTCAACAGAAATGAGAAAAAGAAGGCCAAAGTATTAAATGACCTGTCAAGGGTCCACAGCAGCAACATTTGAAAGTTTCAGAAATTATTGCAAACCACATCTTCCCATAAGCCAGGCTCAGCCACCATGGGGAATGGGAAGAGAATCAAGAAGTCAAACCACACCTTCCCATGAGCCAGCTAGTGCATGGGCTGGGAGACAAGAAAAGCAACACCTCCCCACCCGCAACTCCCCATCCCTTCCACCCATGGTAGGCAATAGGCTGATTCAGAGGAAGTCAGGCTGAGATGATAGCAGCTGAAGTAAAATAAACAACTTAATCTATTTGGAGGATAACAATATGCATTATAGCAACTGTGGATTTCCTTCTCTTTTGTTTTTGAAATCCAGTGTTTTGTTCCATTTTACTGTTTTGCTTTATTCCTGTATCTGGTAACCTGAGCAACTATTTTGAAGATAACAATATGCAATATAACAACCATTGTTAAATACCTATCTTCTTGTTGGGAAAACCTGTATAGCTATTGTTTTTGTTGCTGCTACTGTTGTTTTGCTTTAGTTGTTGTCATTTTGGGGGTTTGTTTGTTTCTTGATTTCTCTGTTTTTTCTTTTTTCTCTTTAAAATAAGAAAAAATAATTTATCAACCTTCCCAAGGACTATAGACACACAAAAATAGTCCTAAAATTTTTTTCACCTGACTCAAATCTTACTCTGCTTTCAGCTTTTTTCATTCCAAAAACATTTATGTAACAAATGGATCCCAATCTTTTGCGGATTCACTTTGCAATCCTGACAAATTAAGGACCCTAAAGAATCAATTATTTTGACTTATCTTCCAGGCTAAAGGGGAGGGAGTCCTATATTTCTGGAACTTGGGCTTTGAAACCTCTTGAAAGCATTACAGAGAAACCAAGGGAATTAAACAATAAGGATTCTTTCAAAACAGTAGGATTTAGAGGATCTTATTACCTACTTTATAATCTTACCTTAAGGCTATAGAATGTATTAATTGGAGCAGAGACATCCAAATGGGAACAACTACTGTAAGTCATTTATATTGTTGAAGTCTGTCTTTTATCTCTTTAATTTGTTACACTGCCTCAACCCTCAGTATCTCTCAGATAAAACTATCCAACTCCTAATTCCCTGGTGAATTTTTTTTTTCTCAGCACAAGGAAGTAAGGAAAGAAAGAAAGAAAAAGTGAGGCTAAAAGAATCAATGTCACTTCAAAGCCCATTTCCTGACTTGATCAGTGGTTGATCCTTTTCAAGGAAAGTGGTATGAAAAACAGAGCAGGCAGGCTCCAAGCAACTGGGAAAATTCACCCCAAGTATCTCGAGAGGAAGCTTATGTGTGGCCTGTTTCCCAGCACCCTGTCTTACCAGAAATAGCATACTTTTTCTCTGCAGATAGTGTGAAATATGTTAAAATAAGTTGCAATAGCTGACGACTCCTCTGCCATAGTTTGGATCTAGAATGTTCCCCCAAAGGGCCATGTGTTAAAAGTTTAATGCCGAGTTCAGCATTATTGGGAGAAAATGGAACTTTTAAAAGGTGGGGCCTGATGAGAAGTTCTAGGTCACTGGGGTTATGTTGTCAAAAGAGAATTTGAAGCCCTACTTTTTCCTTTCTTCCTTTTTTTTTCTATCGATGAGATGAGCAGTTTTGCTCCCACCATGATGTGCAACCTCACCACAGACCCAAAGCAATGAAACCAATCATTTGTGCACTGATACTTTAAAAAAAAAAAAAAAAAACTTTCCTTTTTACATGTTGATTATCTCAGGTGCTTTGTTACAGTAATGGAAACCTGACTAATATGCCCTCTTATAAATGAGAACGAGAGGCGATCATTGTATCCTGTTTTCCTTAGTAGTCCCAGCACCCATCTTCATCTCAATCACGTGTTTTGCAATGGGATTGAGAATATAGTGCCACCTCAGTTGTCAAACAGCTCCAAGCTCCAATTTTCCACCACTTGAACAGCAAAGTTCAACAAAAACATGCTCAGTGTTTAGGACTTGAAACAAAAATCTGGCTTGAAAAAACCTATCTGGCTGAGAGTGTCTTGCTGTAGACACAAAGAACTGTCAAGACAACACATAGGTCACTGGGGTTGTGCTGTCAAAGGAGAACATGAATCCCTATCTCTCATCCAGTCAACATATAGTGCTTGGGTTAGTGCATTAAAACATTCACCATTGTGCTTTCTTTTTTTTTTTTTTTTTTGATGTGCTTTATTTGCATAAAATATCATAATCATAGCTCTAAAGAAAGTTAGTGATAGTAGCAGTAAACTTAAGAGGGAAACTGTGAGAACTATGATAGAGTTAAAGAAAGAAATTACTGCAAAATTTGTCAAATCCCTAGAAAAAATGAATTTATAAGTGCAATTTTGGGGCATTAGAATTATTTGGTTCCATTATTTGGTTTTCTATTATTTCTTATGGAGAAAGAATGTTCAGTTCCCAAACCTTTTGGTGCTTGAGCATGAATTTGGAACAAATCAAGTTTGACAACTGAGGCGTGACTGTACTTACATTTTTCCTAAAGTAATAATTTTTGGCAAAATTGGCATAATCCCATAGAAAACAGCAGAGAAAAAGGACCCTTCCATCTTTAAAAGGAGAGAGAAAATTAAAATCTATTCCTATTACAGGAAAATTGGTCTTGGGATAATTTCCTTTACCAAATTTTTAAAATGTGGGACTCTAAGGTAGAAGATCTTTGTTTTTTTTCATTTTCCATAAATACTACCTTTCTGAGGGCATTTTAGGACGCTAAATTACTTTTCACTTTGAGGCCCTTATATAAATTTGTTTAAACACATATTTCTGGGTGTCCCTTTCAGATCTACTGACTCCAAATCTCTGAGGAGTAGGAATAGAAATGGAAAGCATTTGTGTATCCATGGGAAGTTCTTGTGAATGTTCAATATTTAAAAACCACTGGCATAGTAAAACAATTCATGGCTTTGGAGTCATAAAGAACAGGGTTTAGATCTCAGCACCACTGCAAACTTAATAAACAAGGGTAATCAGCTCTTCTCAGGAAATGGAACACATTTAATATTTCTTGATTTAATTAGATAAACAAAAGATACGTCTGAAGATCACTGACTCCAAAACGTCCAATTTACAAAGATTTTATAGATTATCACTAAACAAGTTTATTTAATAAAGAGTTCACTACCTTTTTCAGACAAGGTTATGCCCAATGTAAAAATCCAAAATAAGTTTTTGTTTCTGTCTTTCTCAATATCTGCCATTTTGTCATAACTTGGGAGTTAGCAGTCCCTTTTATTCTCACCAGTTCTCAACATATCTGCCTGTAGAGGTCCAGAATAATAACTCTCAGTTAAAAGATGACTTGGATTCAGACAGCCAGGCTATCTGATTACTCTGACACATTTTGACAAATTTTAAATTTAGAAACAGCCAAAGAGTTGACACCAGAAAGCCTGGGATTTGGTCATGAGTTTCTCTGATTGGTGAGGACACTGAAGTCTTTCTCCTGAGGTTAGCTGACACCCAGCAGAGAGGGAACTCCCACACATCTGCTGGGAGTTAGGGTAAAGAATGCATTTGTTTATTCCTTAAGCTTTCTTTGATCAAAATAATAGAAAACGTGAGCAAATTTAAGGAGATGATGTTGTTGATGGTAATGGTGAAGATGATGATGGTGGTGGTGGTGATAGTGATGATGGAGATGAAGATAGTAACAGAAGAATTTCAGAAAATCCAATGATGAGCTGAGTGGCTAAACCAATAGAAAGAACAAGAATCCAAGGCTGAGCCTGAATCTTCATCAAGAAGAACTAATTGATCTTTGTTCTAGAATCTTGATTTTATTTGGCTCACCTCCCAACATTTGCTCCTGACAGATGTCTTCCCATTGGCTCCCCTACAGTCACCTGTCCACTGGACCAATATACCATGGAGGCAGGGAAATCATCTAATGGAAGTATTGTTCCTGAGAGTGGATGACCTATCTCCCAAAGTCATCCTAGGGAACCCCATTGGCATTTATCATAGTCCAAAGCAACAACAACAAATATCAAATTGAATGGGATATAACCTCCAAGCAGATGGGAGGCTTGCTAAGGTTAAGTGGAATCTATACCTCATTCAGCTTTCTAATAGCTCCCATCAGGGTTCCATTGTTGAGAGAGCTGGCTTTGGACTCAGCCTGCCTGAGGTTTGATTGTCCATCCTCTTCTTGTCATCTGATTTGGGCATGTCCCTTAACTCTCAATTTCCATAGTCTCATTTGTAAAATAAGGGTAATGCTCATGCATCCTCCTAAGTTTTGGCAAAGATGAAACATGAGTACCAGAGTCACCTAACAGTACCAACAGGCTGAGAGAATCCAGCATCTACCAAGCACTACTGGGAAAACCATTGATCACAACCCAGATGGCAAGGTTCCCATAGACTGAAAATTGCTCCTAGGGAAAATACAGAGTTAGACTCCTGCAAGCCTCTGATCACAAGATTTTTCATTAACTGATCAATACACTATCTAATTTTATGTATGTTTCTGTTTAAGTCTCTTAATTAATATGTGTTGCTGATTCATAACATTGAACTCATGGTCAACAGTGATATAACTGATTCCTTAATGAAATTTATCTAACATATGTATTTTCTCTATAGATGTTTGAGAGTGTGAGACATCACCTCAGTATTATGCCCATGGTCCATTTTAAATAGTAAAATCAGCACCAAAAAAAAAAGAAAAAGCACAAAAACATGGACTTAAATTAACCATAAGAAAGAAGCTTGTTTATAGTATCAAGTGAAACAGGAGGGTAGAGTCACTTTGTTTGACCTCAGCAGCTGACATATATGTTAGGAAACTTGAATTTTTTGCAGTTCTGTGCATTGCCTGCAAAGGGCCAGGAACGAGACATGAGTATGGATTTTGTGGTTGCAAATAAGTTTAAAGGAGTAAGAAAATTCACAAGTACAAAATTTACTAAGTATGGTATGAAGACTGACTGTAGCTTCTTTGCTGGGTAGATAACCTTGACTATGACAAATATCCAAGTCTATTTCCTCCTTTCCCCTCCCTCCCATCTCTCTCCAGCCTCAGATTCCCTTCCCATCCCCACAAAATCTACCTCCTGTCTCCTATCATCTATATTTTATTTTGCTCTTTAAATGTTTAATAATTTGAGTTTCTCATATAAGAGAAACCATGTAGCCTTCTGGGCCTGATTTATTTCACTTTATGTTCTCAAGGTGCATCTATTTCCCTACAAATGACTCAAACGTATCATCCTTTCTGGCTGCATAGTATTCCATTTTGTATACATAAATGGGAATAACATCAGCCTTCTTTCTGGGTTGCAGAGGGCTACAGTGAGGGCAATGCAGGAAACCAAGGTGATGGCTGCTGTGTGAAGCAGAATGAGAAGACATCTATTCCCTTCCTTCTGGATTTGGGCCTATGCATTGATTATCTTCATTCTGCCCAACTGCTAAGAAGTCCCTGTGAGACTAAGTGAATGCTCAACCACACAGAATAAAAGCATTCAGCCCAAGACGTTTACAAAGCAGGACCTATTTTTAATTCTTCCCAACCTAGTGCTCCAAGAACTGCTATAAAAAATGACTTAGTTGTCCTTGTTCTTCTATTCACCCTCTCAATTCCTCTTCTCTCAGCCTAGGGAGATCATCTCACACAGAGCAAGAAACAGCCCATTGCTCTAGACCGGGTAAGCATCATCACACAGCAAGCCTGCAGGTGGGGAGTTCACCGAGTCAGGTGCAGACATTGAATCCCAACGTGCCACTGCACTGAAGTCATCTTCGTCTGCCCACTTGTTCCAGGCCATTCATTCACCAAATAGACAAATACCTGCATTTTTGTAGATAAAATGCACGCACAAGGAGCCATTTCCAAAGATAGATGACTGTCCTTTTTCCTTCAGCAAAGTTTAAAAAGGTAAAAATTATCATATTATGGGCACGGTGGTCATGGAGAGAAAATGAGGCCACTGCTCAACAGGGGAAATTGCTCTCCTTGCATAGGAATGTTTTAGCATTAAATTAACTCTCCTATCTCCTGCCTGCTAATAGGAAAGCTTTCACCTCACTGTTTGGCAGAGGATCTGCATTTGCATTTAGATGGAGCTGTTGTAACCATGGCCCCTTCACAGGGGCCTCCATCCCTTATTTACAATAGCAACTGTGTGATAAAATGATTATCACATAAGTGGTTGTTTTGCTGGTGCAGATAGGGCTGCCACTAGAATGGGAAAGGCTGTCATTTGAATTAGTCAATGAAAGGGAACTACAGTTCCTCCTCCAGGTGACAGTGCTGTGGCCTCCCTGACAAGAGGAAGTGTTCTGCCTCCCTGCCCTCTGCCAGAACAAGGCAGGCAGGACAGCTGGATGCCTGTAAGGAGGCAGTGGTGGCAGCTGCTGCTGCTTGACAGATTCCACGTAACAATCCGCAGATCTTTTCTGCACCTCATGTGAGGTAGACAGAACATAGATCGGTGTTTCTATTTTTCAGATAAGGAAATCTCAGTGATGCATGCAATGACCCTCCTTTGACCATCCCTAGGAAATAGCATAATTGGGATAAAAAGCTAATCCTAGCACAATACACTATCTGCAGTATGGACCCAGGTTATTTCCCAAAACTTGCATGCATTCAGAGGCAGGGCTTTGGGAAGGTGGTTGGATTACAGGGCTGCTGTAATCATCTGTGTGTTCACCCACTGGTGAGTTCAGTGGGTAAGTGTGCTGTTGAGAGATTAACCCTGGTCAGATGAGGGGGTCACGGGAACATGACTTGAAAGGGTTCATTTCTTCCCCTGTTCCTCCCCTCGCTCACCATAATGGAAGCAACTCTCCTCCACCAGACCCTTCTACCACGCTATTTCTTTCTTGGAGTCAGCTGATCATAGACTGAAAATGTGAGCCAAATTAAACATCTCCTCATTTAAATTATGTGAGGTATTTTGTCATAGCAATGAGAACAATGAAAAAAGTTATTAAGACACCTGCCAATAAGCTTTCTGATCATCTAAGTACCTGTTATGGCTTGTATTTAGATGTTCCCCCTCAAAGCCTCATGAAGTCATAGGTGGGGCTTTTTCAGAAGTGGCAGGATCTAGAGTGTGTGATTGATTCATGGAATGTTAGGATCAAGTGTGCTAGGATTAAAGGTGTGAGTGCTACCTGCACTAAGTAGCCTGGATAAAATATAAGGGATAGAAAGAGCTGTAGTTGGCCCTTGTTTATTTTGCTACCTTTTGCCTGCCATGAACTATTTCTTCTCCATGCTACCCCTCTACCATGTGCCACACTGCCTGGGAGCCAACTGATTATGGATTGAAACTTCTGCAAACTGTGAGCTAAATAAACCTTTCCTCTTTTAACTTTGGATGTAGGGCTCTGTCTTAGCAATGAGAGAAAAGTAACTAGGACAGAATCCTCCTGAATTCTTCTTGAGTTCCCAGAATGGAAAGAAAAATAAAGTGGGAACACAGAGAGCTAAAATCCATTCTGATTTTGCAACCAACAGTGTATCCTTGGGCAACCCCCTGTCCTTTCTCGAACCTCTAAATTTTTACCTGTAAAAGTTAATGACTTGAACAAATGTGCCGGTAAGAATAGCTTGCCTCTCTTATCTGAATGTTCCGGCTCCTTCCAGCATTTCATGCATGGCTCTTGTGTGAACTATCTGAACAAATGCATAGCTGTTGCAGATGTCAAGGAAATCAGCCTGTTTTCAGCTCTGGCATGATATTTTTCCAGACTGTAATGACCTACAGGATCACCTGAGTAACTAGCTTGTTCAAACACAGTTTTCTGAGCTCTATCCCCAGATATTCTGATCCAATATGCCCAGGAAGCCTGGGACTTTGCATTTCTAATAAGTTCTTGGGTGACACTGATGCTAATTGGTGCAGAGGAGACACCTTGGGAAGCACTGAGAAATTCCACATCAAGGAAGGACTCTGACTGTCCATTGTACTGTAATTAGAACTTTATTTACTTGTGCCATTTTTGCTTACCTTTGATGACATCAGATATTGTAAGCCCAGCTAGTGAGGTCTCTCACTATACAAGTACACATATTGGTTAGGGGAATAATGACCACAGTAACTGACCATATGGGCAGAGGGAGTAATGTTGAACTATGCAAAAGGAAAATTTCTATGTTACAGAAACTATGAAATTGAGTCATGAGAGGTCTTTAGGGGGCTGATCAAATTATATGCATGGTTTTTATGTCTGTAATCAACAAAAGTAGAACTTCCCTTTATCTGCTGATAGAAACAAAGATAGACACATCAAGATGAATCCAGGAGAGAAGCACCCAAGGAGATCTGGATTATCAGATAAGGGAAGCCCTGCCCTCATTGAAGATGCTGCATTGTCCCTCTAGACCCAGGAAACGGTGACACTACTTGGTTTTTGCTTTACTGCTTGCAGATAAAAATCCACCCACGCATCCCAGCCTGGGAGGGAGTTATTATTGGAAAGCCAATTCCAGATATCTGTGGCAGGGACTCAGGAACTCTCAGGCGAAGATAATGAGGTGGTCTCCAAGACTTCCTGCAGGAATTAAATTCTGTTACCAAGCATCCCAGTGTTTAAGACCGGTTATTGCTCCAAAGAGATTGTTCCATCACATTACAGATTACAAAACTATCTTCAACAAAAAAACAGTTGCTTAGCAAAAATGGTCTGCATAGGCACATTGCAGTTGTATTTGTGAATTCTGTAAAGCAAAGGACAAGAGGAAAGAGGAAGGTGGTGACAGTGCCAGCTCTCTCAGCCTGGGGCAGGCACTTACACCTGGCACACTCTATCAGCCATACTAAAAAGTGAAAGAGAAAATAAGCCCAAAACGTTCCAAACCATCTCTTCCCAGTATATATTCAGTGGTCTCAGGATGGCATGGATGTATTTGCTCTCCAACATACACACACACATACACACGCGCATGCCACCCAACACAAAATCCTTGTATTCACTCTAGATTTCCCCCATTTCTCTTTCCCCTCAATATAAAGGACTTAGATAAGTAAGGGCTGATAGTGATGGGGAGGAGAAGAATGGGAACTCATAGCACTGAGCGTCATTTTTCCTGAGAGTCTTTAGTTGCACCGTCACGGCTGCCTCTACATCCTGAATCAGTTTAGAGCATTTCCCTTTCGTGGTCATTTTTAATTTGGGGAAGAGCCAGAAGTCACAAGATGCCAGACCCATAAGGTGAAGCAGGACATGTGGTCACATTATTACGACTTTTCTCTTCCCTTCTCTTTCTCCTCCTCTTCTTCTGTTCCTCTTCCTCTTCCTCTTTCTACTCCTTCTCCTCCTCCTCCTCATTCTCCTCCTCCTCCTCCTCCTCCTCCTTCTTCTTCTTCTTTTTCTTCCTTCCCTCCTCCCTCTCTCCCTCTCCCTCTTCCCCCAACCTCTCTCTCTCTCTGACAAGGTCTCACTAAGCTGCCTAAGCAAAAGCTGAACTTGCAATCCTCCTGTCTCAGCCTCCCAGAGTGCTGGGCTGGATGATCAGTATGCACCACAATACCCACTAGCAGCCAATACCTTTATTTGTTTATGAGATCCATGCCAGGCTCCAGGCCTGGTGGTTCAGAGGCACCATTGCTCACCTGAGGTCCATCTGCCTGGATGGCATGGTGAGGCAGCCCTCCAGTCCCACGGCATAGAAACAGTGCAGCTGGCATCTCAGCCTCTTTAGACTCTTATCAAACAAACTGTCCAAGCTCAAACAGGGCAAGGGAGGTAGTAAAGAGGCCTTTCTATAGAAAAGCACCATTTTGAACACACAGATAACATTTAAGGGAATTTTAACTCACTATGTATAGTCTATAAATAATTTCTGCTCCTTCTATGGCATCTTTGGCACTAGTCAAAGCTTCCTGCCTAATCAGTGGATATAGGGACTCAGCAGACATGCCCAGGTAAGTGGATGTGGTTGGGTGCCATGGTGATGATGGAGGGAGAATTCAAATGCAGCCACAGCTTCACCTCTAGCACCTGCCATGGGGCAATGACCCCTGAAGGAGAAGATTGGACAGAGTATGGAGTGGAAATGTCCATCAAAAGAAATAAGAAAGCCAGGCATAGTGGTACACACCTGTCTTCCTAGCATTCTGGGAAACTGAAACAGGAAGATCACAAATTCAAGCAAAGTCTGAGCAACTTAACAACTTAGAGACCCTGTCTCAAAATAAAGAATTAAAAAAGAGTGGGGTAATGTAGTTCAGTGTTAGAGTCCTAGGTTTTATCCTCATCACTGCAAATAAAAAAGAGAGTGTGTGTGTGTGTGTGTGTGTGTGTGTGTGTGTGTGTGGAGAGAGAGACAGAGAGAGAGAGAGAGAGAGAGAGAGAGAGAGAGAGGACTTTTTCTTTCATGTTTCAAGTACCAAATTACGCTTGACATTTGAATTGTCCCCAAGGCTCACTTTCATAAAATCATGCCAAATTACCCTGAAAGGGTTCGAGCTTCCCAGAGAGCCTTTTGAGTCTAATCAAATAGGTTTCCCCCATTGCTCCAGACACTCTGAAAAGATCTGAAGAGAAAAGGGCAGAAGGGGAAGAGAGGGAGAAACATTTAGGAGTGGAATGCATGGTGGCCACATTTCTGAGTGCTCACTGTGAACCTGAACACGGAAGTAGACCTCCAAAGACAGACATCCACATGAGCTGGAAGGGCATGTAGAGGCCAGAATATTTTGATGTGAAGGTCCATGCTCTAACAGCCATGTTGGCTAACATTCATGGAAGTTTATTGCAAGTTGGGCACTGTGCTGAGAATGTTACTCATTATACTGAGCTTCATATCTGCCATTCAGAAGCTGGTGCTATTAGTATCCTTAGTTTGCCAATATGAAAGCTGAGGATGGGAAAGATGAAGTCATTTATCCTAGTCTTGGGTACCGGAGTCTGAGCTACAGACATCACTGTATTGCCTAAATGACCAGATATAATGCCACGGAAGCAGGAGGAGGAAAGAGTCAACATAATGTCAAACTATCATTGTAAAGTTTCATGAATTCTTCAGTGAAACTAATGGAATCACCTAGTTTCCAGGTCCTCATCTAGACTAGCTTGATTTCACCAGCTGACAAGAAAATGCTAATTTTATCAGGTCCATAACTCGCTGGACCTAGTGATACCAGTGTTGGATGGGAATGGACAACAAGTTGGAAAAGTCTTTAAGAGGCATAGAAGATCACTGTTGCAAGAGACCTTGGTCCTTTTAAAAAGGTCCTGTTGCTTCCTCAAAACACTATAAACGGGCACCAAGCACAAGCCACTGCAGGGAGATCCAGATGCCAGCCTTTTCCTGTGAATCAGCACCATTTGCAGACTGAGGGGCAGCGGGGAGGGCAGGAAGAATAAGTCAGCAAGAAGCAAGCCCTCCCTGTGAGTCTGTGCCATGCATGGGCCACTGTGGGGAGAACCAGATGCCAGCCCCTCTGGCATGTGGACTGGGAGATAAGGAGAACAAATCCCCCTCCCCCCGGCTATAAGCAACCTACTGATTCAGAGAAACACAGGCTGCAATGATAGCTATTGAGGTAAAATACAACTCAAAGCTTGTAGTATTTAGTGTTTCACTGACTGCAGGTCTAAAGCTGGTAGTCTGATCATCTATTTAGAGGATAACAGTATGTGATATAGCATCTATGGTGGATCTCCTTCTGAAGGTGGTAGCCATTGTTAATTCCTTGTTATCTTGTTTTGAAGTCCTGTATCATTTTCATTGTTTTGTTTGGTTGGGTTTTATTCTGTTTTATCTTGTTTGATTTTATGATATCCAATGGCATGGGCAACTATTTCAGAGATAGCAACCTATATTATGCTAGCCATTTTGGATTAACTATTATCTTGTTTTGAACTCCTTTATTGTGTTCATTGTTTTATTTTTATTAGTTCTATTCTGATCTGTTTTGATTTTTTATGATGCCTGAAGTTATGAGCAGCTGTTTTGAAGATGAGGCATTATGGTAGTCATTGTTGATTTCCTACTACTTTACTTTGAAGTCCTATATCACTTACACTGCCTCACATTGATTGGCTTTATTCTGTTTTATTTTGCTTGGTTTTATTCTCTTTAACATAAAAAATTACAAAAGTAACAAACACTAAACAAAGCCAGGCATACTTATAATCTCAGGTCTGGGAAACTAAGGCAAGAGAATCATAAATTCAAGCCTAGCCCTAGGCAATTTAGAAACATAGCAAGACCCTGTCTCAAAATAAGAACTAAAAGAGAGGCTAGTCAAGTAGTTCAGTGCAAGGCCTTAGGTTCAACCCCCAGTATCTAAAATATAGAACTACATAATGTGTTCATTAATTTTTTTTGCAATACTTATTACATGATGTATATGAACTTCAAAACACCATGTTAAACACATTGGATATATTCAGTCTTCATCAACTAAATATTTTAAACAAATTTCTTTAAAAAAGAAAACTTTTGCAATACCTGGGGTTGGATATAGGGCCTTCACAATGAGCCATACCTTTAACTCTTTTTTTTATTTTTCATTTAGTGACAGGATTCTGTTAAGTCACTAAATTGCCCCGTCTGGGATAGAACTTGCCAGAATTTTCTTACCTTAGGCTCTCAGAGTGCTGGGATTCTTGGCATATGTCACCATGTCGGGCTTTTTGGAAATACTTTTAGGGCATTCTGGTGACAAGTCCTGGTGGATTTTGTCTCAGAAGTGGAGCCTGTCTTTTGGGAGCCCCTGGCTGACTTTGCCTTCTAAGCTGCCCACACACTATGCACGGTGGTCACATCCCTGCTCCTACTGCACTTTCTCTTTTGCTCCTTTCTGAGCAGTATCCACTAATACCACCTTCTTTGAGGTTTCCATCACCCTCTCACCTTGGTTATTGCTAACACCTCCTATACTCCACCTCCATGCTTCCAGCAGAGAATATTTCTACAAATAAATCTGATCATGTTTTCTTCTCAGAAACCATCCAGAACTTACAATATGTGAAAGTTAAACTTGGTTGGCAACTTGATGGGCTTGAAAGACCTCAAGAGATTAGTAAAGGACATTTCTGGGTGTGTCTGGGTGGATTTGGGGGGTATGACCTTGAGGACTACACCTGTCTCCTCTTCTCTGGGTCTCCCCTGCTCTCTACTTTCCTGGATGCCAAAAGTTGAGCAGCATTCCTCCGTTGCACCTTTCTGCCATGATGTTTCTACCTCAGAGCCAGAAAATCATGAACTGATACCTCTGAAACTGTGAACCAAAATGAACTTTGTCTTCTTTAAAGTTGTGGGTGTCAGGAAAGTTGTCCCAGTAGTGGAAAACTGACCATACATGTGGTTTTCTAGATGAAGCCCAGGATTTTCACAGGCTGCACAAATTTCTTCCAGTTGCTCATTTGGGACCCACTTCTCTCCGTGTCCTGTGCTCCACTAGGTCCTTCATCACTGGGAATAATCTATGTGTCTACAAATGCACAGTGATTTCTTTAAACACCTGTGCTTGTGTGCACTGCCCTTGTATCCTCAGACTGATAAAGGAGTTATGGTGGAAGAAATGTGTTCTAGGCACTTAGGCTCATTCTCCAGCTTGCAAGTGCCACATGTACACACACTAAATCATTTATCTGAGCAATAAACAATGTGAGACAACTGACTCACCTCATCTCTCCACCACCCTGACAGTTCCATGGGGTCGAAGTGACTGAGTAGGAGTTTTAGCCATATGTGACTACAGAAGACCACACCAGCAATCCATGGATCTAACCATGGAATCACATGAGAGCAAAGTTCATTACCAGGAAACTATTCTCTAAGTGCTTTAGTGCAAGCTGTAGTGCTCTGGACACATAAGTTGAAATATATTTTATTCATTACCCAAGTTTAGTTTCATTATATCCTCTTTTTGCAATTTCTACCTTCAGGCTTATCTTGGCCTCACTGGAAAGTTAACCTTGATGAGGCAGAGATAAACCATGTACCCATTCCTGAACAAGTTCAAGCTGGCATCTTGTGTTACTACTGCAAGATTACTCCTTGCTCAGATGCACTGGCTCCTAATACATAGCCTGTACACTTCTATGTCTCTATGGGCTTGTTAGATCCAAGGCCAATGGGTGGGCCGTAACACTGGCTTCTTTCAAAGGATGTTGGAAAAACCTACTATATCCCCATTGACCTAAGGGAAGATCAATGGAAATTTGAATAATTTTAATTTAAACATTCTCTGCATTTTTGACCAACCTTTGTACATTTTTCAGTCTTGGACTCAATGTTGACCCAAATCAACCCAAAGTCTTTATTGTCTTTAGAATACTAGCATCTAAACTTCTGCTTATGGATTTTTAGAACAAGGACTACATCTGGATCTACTCACCTAACCTTGGATCCACCTGTTCTCAGCATCTGGCCCTGCCTTGTGACTCCAAACATTTCATTTTAATTATGTTACCGCTCTCTGTGCAGGACAGTGAGGTAAGTTTCAAATGCTTTGTAACATTGCTCATCTGGGTGCTTTACACAGAATAGGCTTTCAGTGAATATTTGATTTCAAACATTGACAGTTTTAATTAACAGTGATGAATTGTGACCATGAGCTGGTGATTATCACTATTCAGAATCCCTTGTCTAAGACAGAGTAGGATGTTGAAGGAAACTGCAGGTTTGCCTCCCCAGGAAACAGATCTCAGAATTGATACCTATTAAAATGAAGGAGAGTAAGCAACAAAGGACCAAGACAGAAAATCATGTCAGCAGACCTCTTAGGAAGCTCTGAAGCTGTGTTACCCCTAAAAGATGTCTGAAGTTGGGGGTAAGGGACTAATACTTGCTGTGGCTTGGATATGCTTTGTTCCCCAAAGGTCCAGTCTTGATCTGCAATGGTACTGTGAGGTGCTGGGATGTTATGGTTTATATCCAGAAGGTCCCCCAAAAGTCTCATATGTTCAGAGATGGGGTTTCTGGAAGGTGACTGAATCATTCATACCTGAATTTCCTGTTAAGACATGGGATCTGATAGAGAAAGATGAATCACTATGTTGTGACCTGGAAAGGTAGGTTCTGTCTCTCTGTCTCTGTCTCTCTGTCTCCCCCTGTCTCTCTCTTTCTCTGTCTCTCTCTTCCTCTTCTGCTTCTTCCTCCCCCTCCCCTCCCCCTGCCCCTCCCCCTTTCCCTTCCCTTTCCTCTTTCCCTTCTTCTTCCCCTTCTTCTTCCCCCTCCTCCTCCTCCTCCTCCTCTTCTTCTTCTTCTTTTTCTTTTTCTTCTTCTTCTTCTTCTTCTTCTTCTTCTTCTTCTTCTTCTTCTTCTTCTTCTTCTTCTTCTTCTCCTTCTTCTCCTTCTCCTTCTCCTTCTCCTTCTCCTTCTCCTTCTCCTTCTTGGTCATCATCATGAACTAAGCAGTTTATCCCCACCAGTCCCTTCCACCATGATGTTTCTGCATTGGAACCAATAAACCATGCACTGAATCCTCTGAAACTGAGAGCGACAGTAAACTTTTTCTCCTTTAAATCATGGGTGTCAGGTATTGTGTCTCAGTGACTGGAAGCTAATGTATGGAACATTCAAGAGAGAGGGATCATGAGAAGTAGTTAGGTTGTGAAGGCTCTTCTTTCACAAAAGAATTAATGCTGACTCTTGGAATTCAGGTTTTGTGGGACTGGTCTGCAAAAAAGTGAGCCTGACACTTTCCTTAAATCTCTCTTCCACCATTATGATGCTATACACCACAAAGCCCTTGTCAGAGCTTAGCAGTTGCCAACACCCTGCTCTTGAACCTTTAGTACTGTGAGCTAAATAAACCTTTTTATAAAGGACCCAGACACAGGTATTTTGTTTAACACAAAATCAACAAAGACAGGCCTTTCTACCCTTGTATTCATTAGTCATTGGATGTAGGCTGCCCTAGAATGGGACTAGGACCTTGTATTGGGTGATATACTATATACCCCCAAGTCTTCATATACTTTTGATGGGGCTGAGTCTAGCGCTGGGTTTGGTGATGTGAGTGCTGCACCTGCCCAAGACTGGAGCTGACATACAATGTAAAGAAGGCGGGTCTTCCTCTTGCTTGCTTCTGCCCACCCCCTCTCTTGCCAGTGTGCCTTGCTGTTGCAGCTGCCATGAACGGCAGCCCTGCCATGCCATGCTGCCTTGGAGCCAACTAAATATAAACTGAAACTCCCAAGAAACTGTAAGAATAAACTTTTCCTTCCTGAATTTTGGGTGTCAGGTGTTTTGTCTCAGCAATGAGCAAAAAATAACTAAGACAGACCTTAAACAAGGGGGCTTTCTTTGTCCAAAGCACTTTCTAAGGCGATCTAAAAGTTAAAAGCTGCCTTCTGGAAACACTTTTCTAACAGCAGAGGGATAAATCCTTCATTTCTCTAAAAGAGAAACTGAGTGGAACACTCCAGTATCCATCACAGAGGCAGACAATACTTCCCCAAGCAGCCAATTCAGCCAAGTCAGCCTGATACTAGACAGAAGTGAATGACAGATGTTCCACTGATATTACCCTCACATCCAAAAGAACTGTTCACCTTTTTCTCTTCAGTTGTGTTCCATTCCCTACACTCCTGATCTGTGACTTAGAAACATGGGCCTTAATCTCATTTTTAATTGAATACTTACCATCAAACTGAACAAGGCCATGCTAACTTTCCCCTTCTAAGATGATCAGGTAGCAGATTAGCAGATACAAGGAGCTACGGGCAGCTGCTCAGCTACAAAGATAAGGAGTATTAGATGGAAATCAGGAAGTCATAGGCAGAGGTCAGAGAAGAAAAGGAGGAGCAGGCATGATCCACAGGGCAGAATGTGGGCAGGATCAGTGATGGAATCCAAAGTTGGGAGACAAGTGGATGGTTCCAAGAGCTGGAACAGAAGGAATAGGACAAAGCAGGAAGCCCACAGGTCAACCCAGAGCTGCAGGTGAGTTCACTGCTGCAGATGAGCTGACTCATTTCTGCTCATGAACAGTACCTTCTGGCCTGGGCCCCACAGATCCTCTTTCTAAACCTCATCTTCAAAGACAACAGCTAAAAGAATGAAAGCAAGATGTGTTTTCTAAACTCGAATTTCCTAAAACCAAAATGGCAAGTCAGGAATCTGCAAGCATGTGAAGCCGACTGTTGGACCTGGAAAGGAGCCTGGGCAGGAGGTGGCAAGGCGGGTGTGAGGCCCTTCCTGGGAAGTGAGATGCAGCCTACTCACCAGCTTCTCCCTGGAGCTCCAGCTCCTCCTCAGATGGCAGACTGTTCTGGAACTTGCTTGCCATCTGTGTGTGTCCAGAGCACTCTCAGGTCTCAACCCTGGGGCCCTGACTTTGCCAACTCACAGTGGTGCATAGACAGGGGATATCACCCTGGTGACTCACATTCAGATGCTCGGGGGAAGTGCGTGTTGTGAGCCCAGGGAGATAAGGCAAGTTTTCCTTTTGTTCGTGCTTAAACATTCACACAACTAAAGGCTTACGGAGAAATACATACAGCTTGAATTAAATCATTAGAGAAACTTTACCTTGGTCCTTCATTACAAAACAAGACAGCTATGAAGATAGGCCACTCATCACCTTTCAAGAACTTGCCCAGAGTGCAGTTGGAAGAACATCTTCCACTACCACTTTCATGCTGAGGTCACAATCTTCCCAGGAAGTCAGTCCCAGTCAATGACTGAGTCTGAAGAAGCCACCAGGGCCTTGCCAGCTCCACCCAGCACAGGACTTCTTCATGGACTGCGTGCTGCCAATACAACTGACAGAGACTTCCTCAGTGAAAGACCCTGTCTCACATTCTTATCAGCCTGTCTCCCTTCCTCCCCTTCCCCTGTCACAGGTATCAAGCCTGTTCGGTGGTCAGAACTACCAACACTACACTAGTCAGACAGCTTTACTGGCTTCTTCTGTCATTTTTCACAGGTAAAGCTCTTGCACTTCTAGTTGCACCTTGCTTCTTGAAGAAAAACAGACTTTTCTGACTGTATCATTCTCCAGATTAAGATACTGAGATTCAGAGAGGCTAAATAGCATTCTGATGTTGCCATGCAAGATATAGAACAGTGGCAATTTACATCTCAAGAAGTGAATATCATGGTTGAATGAACATCTCTATCTGGGTCAGTCAGTTTTTTGTCACTGTGACCAAATACCTGAGAAAAACAGCACTGAGAAAAAACAAAAGATGTATTTTGGCTCATGATTTCACAGGCTTTGGTCCATGGTGAGCTAGTTCCTTTGCTGTGGGTCTGAGATGAGGCAGAACATCACATTAGAAAGGTGTGGAGGAGTAAAGATCATCACTTTATGGCAGCCAGAAAGCAAAGATAAAGGGAAAGAGCCCATGAGGCAAGATCCAGGACTAGGCATAGTCTCCACAGTCCCCGCAATCCATGCCCTTCAATGAAGTCCCACCTCCTATTCCCATCATCTCCCAATAATGCCATCAAATTATGATCTCACCATTAATCCACTGATGAAATTAGAGCCCTCACATGATTCATTTGCTTCCCACAAAACCCATCAGCTAGCACATGAGTTTTAGGGGATATTTCAAACCCAAATCATAATATCATTCCTGCTAGTGGGCTAATTGTTTAAGATTCTAGATAAGGACAGTTGATGCTGGTCTTGGTATGGTTTAACCAAAAACATTTACATCAATCCCAGAAATAAACAGGCACCCTGGGTTGGCAGAGTCAATGCAGTTCTTAGGAGATCATTAGGACTCGCCAAGAATCATGAAAGCAATGTTTTGAAACTCCTAATCCTTAATAACAGTCTACAAATAAGAAGGAAACAGAAAACTAAGAAAACAGGAGTTGCCGTAGGCATGGTCTTAACTTGGTTTTCCTGCCAGGGTTTTTGTCACCTTGGCTCACTTTGGGAAGGAATCTGTCCTAAGTCAGGTCCCAGCTTGTGACACCACAGAGCAAACCTGAGAGATGGGACCTGTGAAAAGCCAGTTTTATACTGTAGCATAGTTCTTTCCTGCTGGAGAAGCAGGTTTCAAAAGCACAGTGTGGGTGCCTACTGCTGAGCAAACATTTTATGGTCATTTTCCATGTCGATGGGACTTTTAGAGCTGTATATCATGAGTAGGTTCATGTACCACACAGAGGAGGAAATAGAAGCTGGCTTTTAAGACTACCACCTCCCACTGTGCCTTCAGTGGTTTGCAGCATTTCAGAATATAGGATGCCCTTTTAGCTACCAAAATGACCAAAAGACTCTTTCCCCAAAAATATTAATCATATTATCTTTTATCTGTTATTTGTGAAAGTAAATAACAACGATGAAAAAGATTACATTTCTTTACAATAAAAATGTAGTTTTACTACTCTCAATACTTACAAATATTAGGACATTTTATATATATATATATATATAGTCATAAGACAAGGCTTTTTGAATATAGTGCTCACATACATGACTCCTACCAAGCCCTGAAAGTTATATTATCATCCCCATTTTACAGAAGATAAAACAGAGGCCCAGGGTGCTTGAGATAAAAATCATTTGGTGAAATGTGGAACTGAAACCCGGAGATTCTGATATCTAAAATTCAAAGGTCTTCCCATTCTATCAGAATGGCACTAACTACAAGGCTTTTAATTCCTTTCTATATTCATGTTCAGAAATGGAAATTCAATTGCCTTGAACATATCATTTGAATCTTAAACCAGAAAATGGTCAATTTCTAAAAGGAAAGGTCTCCCGAATTCTGCCTGCTAATCTACCTCTCCTTGTACCCAAGTGGTGTTGGCCACATATCCTTGGTGTACTTCTTTTTACCAACACACCCACATAGCCCACCTTTTTGTCTACCTGCCCCAGTGAGCTCCCTGAGGTTAGCTGTGGTTGCCTTTCTCTCCTTACCTTTTGCTGTTGTTTGAATCTGCACTCCCCTCCTCCCAGGACTCATGTGTTGGAAGCTTGGTCTTAAGTGTGACAGTATGAGAAATGGTAGAACCTTTATGAGGTGGAACTTACTGGAAAGCCATTGGGGGTGATGTCTTTGGAAGGGATCATTGTAGTTTTTGTGGGTCCCCTAACAAGATGGTTATTATAAATGGGCAAGATTGGCCCTCTCTCTGGCTTTCTGACTTACCACATGACCTTTTCCTCTCCTTTGCAACTCCACCATAATGCCATCTGCCATAATGTGACAGAGGTAGCCAAAGGAACCCTCATCCAAATCTAAATCAATGATCCTGCCTCATCTTGGATTCTGTCTCCTTAACTATGAACTATTGAATATTTTTTTATAAGCTACTCAGCCTCAGGTACTTCATTATAGCAATGAAAATGGACTAAGACACATATCCCTACAGTCTATCACAGGACAAGAGCCTAATGAATGCATCTTGACTGAGTCTATGAACCCAATCAGGGCAGAAGTGTTCGATTGTTCCATGGAACACATATGCAGAACAAATCTCAGACACTAATTAAAGGAATCAAAGCAGAGGCTCCTGTATTTTGATCAAATGGAAAACAGGAAACTAAGGAACAGAATCTAGACTAGGGGTTCTGTCAGTTGATCAGTGACCATAAGACAGTAAAGACCTGATTTGCTGTGGATGCTGTTTTGAATATAAAAGCAGCACTTTTTTTTTTCTTTTTTTTTTACAAAAGGATTTGAAGGCCACTGCAATACTGGGCCCTATCTACCAACAGACAATAAATTATGAGGTGGGGGTGGGGGATTCAGACAAATGGGTGTTTGAGTGCCATAGAGAGAATGTAATTATATCCAGCCATATCCATCTGTGTATCGAGACACAACAGACTGTTCTGTGCTTTCGTTCTGAGCAGAGAGGACTGATTAATTGCCAGGTTCCCAAGCTCTTTAAAGTCTGTTTTTAAACTCAAAGGTCTGCCATTTCAAAGCATAAATGTTATGAGTTTACGTATCATGGCCCTGGTGTGTTTGTAGAACAGCAATTCCAGACACGTCAGCAAAACCCCACAGTGGAAGGGCTGAAGAGATGTCCTTTTTGCTAAATGAGTCTGCATTCAAAGGCTCAATTGGAATCCACTTCTTTCTGGAGGGATTTGGGGAGAAGAGGCTGCACTGTGCCTGGTTGGGAACACATAGCAGCAGGACCCCTGCTGGACCCTAGGGGGAAAAAGCAGCCTGCTCATGGTCCCTAGGGCCTGACTGTCTGGCAGAGGTCTCTGGACCCAGCAGAAGGAAGTCACAGTGCTCTCAGGAAATTTGTCCCGAGGAAAGACGCTCTCTTTTCTGGTGCTCCTCAAAGACAATTTCATGAGGATTAAAATTAAAAGGTTTAACCCAGTGTGGAGCTACTTCCCTTCAGCTAAAAAGCTTTCAAACTCACCATCTAAGAAACACACAAGCTCAAGTGACTGCAGCTGTAGAGAAATATGGCAGCCTGTTATATTGGTAATAAAAATAGCTGACATTTATTGAGCACTTACCAACTGCAGAACTCCTTTCATGCTCTCTCAGCTGTACCCAGACCACAGAATAGAGCCCATGCCAAGGGGTACAATACAGAAACTGAGCAAGAGGAACTGCATGCCAGTGTGGGGAAACAGGAAGCCACGACCCCTTTTGTCTTCTCCATTCAGCCCTCCAACCACACTCAGACAAATTGTGATCTTGTGCTATTTGTTCTCCATGTCTTCGGTACCCCTGCCTGCCCTCCTATTCTTGTCTGTCTTGTCATTTAGGGAACCCATCATCTAGCCTGATTTATTTATTCTCTGTACTACCAAATCTCTCAGGAAGGCAAACCATGGTTACAATCCAGAGTGATGTCTTCCTACCAGAAGCTACTACTTGAAGATACAGGCCATGAGTTGTTTGTTTGTTTGTTTGTTTGTAGTGCTATGGATCAAACCCAAGGCCTTATACATGCTAGACAAGAGCTCTACCACTTAGCTATACATCCACACCAAGGACTGTGAAAAAAGTCATCTTTTGTTCTTAATGTATGTTGCTTTGCACAAAGTAGGTACTCAGTAAATACTAGTTGAATGAGTAACAGTAGAGTATGCAACTGCATTATTTTAGATATACAAGAAACATTCTTCTGGTATGTTGTAGGCTCCAAATCAGTATGCAATTGTTAGATTTTCTGCACAGTTAAGAGACAAAGAGAGGGAGGGGGAGAGGTAAAGAGGGCTTTATTGCTGCAGGAATGAGAGCGCTGCAGAAGAGTACAAGTTCCCTCTGAGCCAGACAAAGAGGTGCTTGGACTTCTATTAGGTCTGACTGGGGGTAGAGTCTGAGGAGGTGGGCAAGGAGACAAATTAGCAGCTGGTTGGAGGAGCATTGGCGTGCATGCAAAAACAAAGAGGAAGTTTGTTTCGGGCTGAGGGGAAAAGAAAGGGGAAATTGATATGCTGTTGTCTGTGGGGCCTTCCTCTTGTTGGACAGCTGCCTGATAGACTTGGTAAATTTTATATGGGTAGGAAACCCATCAGTAATCATATGTTAACGAAAGTTCAAGTTAATGAAGCAATGCTGCACTAAACAATTCATTTTTCTTTGGGCCTTTATTCTTTAAGGCACAGAGTGTTTAAACTCAACAATTACTTCATGTCTCAAATTACTCCATGCTGTTCTTTTTCTTGTCTTTGCTACCATCCAAGTTTTGGACTACTAATCCACATGAATTGACTTGGAAATATGGAATTTGTTGAAATAGCTAACAGCACATAGCCAACTAGTGGCAACATAGTCATTAAAAAAAGAACCTACTTTTAAACTATTTTAGCGCAGGTCTTCTTGATTTCTTTTGTGGTAGGATCTGGAATGTCCCCCAGAAGCTATCTTCTGGGATTTTGTTAAGTAGTTGACGGGCTTTCATTTCAGAAGGTGACTGGATCGGATCGTCAGAGCTCTAATTTCATCACTGAATTAATCCATCAATAGATTCAGAATTTGATGGCATTATTGGGACATAATGGAAACTTAGGAGGGGGTGCCTAATTGGATAAGAAACGTCAATGAGTGTAGCTTTAAAGACTATTTCTTGCATTTAGCAACTTTCTCTCCAGCTCTCTTGCTCCACTGTGCTCTTTCTGCTTCCTGGATGCCATGATGTAGTCAGTTTTCCTCCACCATGCTCTTCCACCATAAATAAGGTTTCTGCTTTGCCACAGAATGAGAAGCAGTGGAGCCAGCTGACCATCAACTGATACCTCAGAAACAGTGAGTCCAAATAACTTCTGCCTCTTTTATGCTCCTAATCACAGGGTGGCCTTCGATGTCTGGAATGTAGGCTGCTTTCTTTGCTTTTCACTTCTTCCAAGGCTTCTCCCATTTGGTCAGGGACTGTTTTTTGTCCCTTACATTCCATTAGGCCTCAAAAGTCAGTTTATTTAATTATTCAGGCCATCTGGTATGTTAACTCACTTAAGCCCCAATTGGTAGTTTACTTTAGGTCAACTATTCAAGACCTGTGCCCTGTCTGCCTAACTTCGCCTATCTCCCTGGTTCACTCTCAGACATGCAGGGTTTGTGATGTGCATTTTGAAAGCATCACTGGTTTTCTGTGTCTTGTCAGGAAGACGGAATCGTACACCCGCATAAGGCAGTTCACACATTCATCTTCCTTGTGAGTTCATCCACGTTTGTATCACTGAGGAAGAAGATAAGAAAGGCCAGGCCATGGAGGTTGAAATAAGATAGTTGAGAATTCACATCAATCCTCGTCCGCTACCTATGCACTGCAGGACTTTTAGGGAAATTACTTATCTAGTACAATGAACTTTCATTGTTTTTGCATCTATGTTTTTGGAAAACTTTTGCACCTGATTTCTTCTTTTAGCAGCAGCACCTTAGGTTCTGTACAGTAGGTTGACCCACAAGTTCAATATGGAAGACTTAGTCTTCTTTTTTGTTTTTCTTCCTGTTGATTGGTTGGCGAGACACACTCCAACTCGATCCAGCTGTCTTGAGTCACCCTTCCTGTGTCATTAGTGACCCAGGTTTATCATTCTCATTTGTAAGGTGTAGATTTAACATCTTGTTTGGTTCCTGTAGAAGCACAATAAAGGCTGGGCCTTGACAGTCCATTCATTTCTGTACTCCCAGCACCTTGCACAGTACTTACATGGCAACTCTTCAGCAGTCTTGTTCAAATAAAGATCCAAAGGTAGAATTCTGTTCTTATTCTTTAAGTTGCTTTTATCAGTTATTTTGCTTAGTCCTCCCAGTTCCATCCAACATGTAGCTACTTTCTCAGCTGCACATGATAGACATGGCTCCCGCAGCCTAGTTTCCTAGAGGAAACTTCATAACAATGGCTCTGCAATGGGTTATATTAATCTGCTTTCCATTACTCTAAAGAAATACCCAAGACAGGCTAACTTTAGAAAGAAAAATAGGATATTTAGTCATAGATTTGGAGGTTCCAGAACATGGCACTAGCATCTGTTCAGTTCTGGAGATGGCTTTTTACTGGCAACGTCATAAGACAGGTCAAAATCTCACTTGGCAAGAGACCAAGGATGCATGTCTGAGTCCAAGTGTCTGATCACTGTCCCTCTTCTCACACAAACATCAGGTGTTTTAGTTACTTTTCTCATTGCTGAGACAGAATACCCAATGCCCAAAGTTAAAGGGGGAAAAATTTATCAGCTCACAGTTTGTAGAGGTTTTGGTCCTTAATGAGCTGGTTCCAAGCCAAGGTGGCTTTGCAAAGAAGAACAGTTCATGGCAAGCATAAGATGGCAGAATCATTGACTGACCTTAACAGAGTCTTTCTGCCCCTTTTATACTCTATCTAGGCTTGTGGGATTAGAGTGGTGCCAAACCAACCAGCTAATCACACACCCTCAGTCCCAGCATCACAGACCCTAGATTCAATCACCTCTGAAAAAGCTCTTGGGCCACATGAGTCTTTTGGAGGACATCTAGACACTATCAATAACATCAGGATCCCCATAGGACTTCCTCTCTAATAACTTTATCTAAACCTAGTAAGTTTCTAAAGGTCCACCTCTACACAACATAATTGGATTAAGTTTCCACCTTTTTAACACCATTAACATGTGACTTTTGGGACTAAACTCTTGCTTGAGTTCTAGGGCACAAGACGTATTTATAAGTTGTGATTAGAATTACAATGTCAAGATAAAAAAATTAGTATAGTAAAAGAGACATTTCCAATAATCCCCCTCAAATGTCTCCCTTTTGCTTCAAACACACTTATCCCATTGTTCTTGCCACTTTCTGAAGCAGTTTTGGAAGTCCTCTTTTGTGTCTTTATGATGAATGATAAAAATATATGTTAAATGCTGCTCCCCAGGTGACATCAGACAGAAAGGCAGGCTAATAAAAAATATAACAATGTGTCCTCATCCACCAGACGCACCAAATCTGGCACCATGGGACTTCTAACTTTTCCCCAAAGTCAAAATGGCCATCAAAGGGAAACATTTTGAATGGTATCAACAGTGCAAATAAAGACTCACATGAAAGAGGACTTCCAGAGCTGCTGCAGAAAGTGGCAAGAACAATGGGATAAGTGTGTTTGAAGTGAGGGGGAGTCTTTTGAGGTGTATTATAGTAATATGTCTTCTATTGTAATGAACGTTTTTGAATTTACACATTCATATTTTTTCATCACATCTCATAAACTGGTTTATGGAACCAGTAAACCAGTCTTCAAACTCCTTGTGCCTGCCCACAGCCTTGGACGTGATAGCTGCCAGCCTTCCTGCCCTCCTCACCATTCACCCATAGATGACACTACAGATAGCAAACAGTATTATTTGACAGCATTACAGGACAGCCATCTAGACTGGTGCTCCTCACAGCTAGTGCACTAAGCAATCCTGTCACCAGATTGGGTCCGGGGAAGTCCCTGCGGAGATGGGGGACTTTGAGTCACCCCATCCACAGGGCAGTTTGCAGAGTCACTGACCTCCATCACAGGATGAAAATTTTGGGGATGGGTCAATAAGAGGCATAAAGAGATTTAACAGGCAGAATTTTAAAGTACACACTCAAAGAAATAGAGTGCAGGCTCTCCAGAGGGAGGAGAAAGATACACTGGGGACTTGAGGGTGGAAATCTATGGAATGTGTGACTTTAAGGAAGGAAAAGATTCAATCTGCAGGTGAAAGGTGATGGTCCTCTCTATAGAGGAAGTGTGAAGTCCATGAATTGGTGGAGAGCTACTCCATGGGTGAGAGAGCTACTCCCATTCATCAGGGAAAGGACTGTTTTACAGTGTTGCAGTCAGGCTTTGCAAGGAAAACAATTTAATACAGGATACATCATTTATAGAATTATTTCATAATAGTCACCCAAAGAGTCAAATACACAAAAAAGTGTAGGAAATCTGTTCACACACAAAAGAACCAAAGAATACAACTGAGGTCCTGGATCCCATGGCAATATCCTGCACAAGTCCAGCTGAACACCTAAAGCTCATGACAGTGCAAGTCTGTTTCATGAATCTGCACTGGGAAGGCCCAAAGGTCAGCAGTAGAAGCTAGAAAGTCTGTGCCAGTGGGGTGAAGGATCTGTGCCAGCAGGCTGAGGGGTCTGCACTGGAGCCAGGAAGCAATGCTCAAAGTAAGAACCAGAGTTCCCCCGAAAAGTACCACAGCCATCCTTAGCAACAATGAGGTCCTGAATTCCTCCAACACTGAGAACAGCTGAGTTCATATTAGGAAGCCAATGTGACAAGCTTCTCCTGGAGATTGAACAACACACCGTCTTCCCCTCTAGAGCCAGGAAGCAGTAAAGACCAGAGTTCCCCCAAAGTGAACCACAGCCATTTCCAGCAACAACGAGGTCCTGAGCTCTTCTGACAATGAGAACAGCCAAGTTCCTTTCAAGAAAGAAACTCGACAACTTCTCCAGAGAACCGACAGCAACAGGAGAACCAACAACACCACTTCTTCCTTTCCGGTTCTCCTTTTTATGCTGTTGGCAACAGTCTGCAAGTGGGTCATCCACACCCAGCACCACACAGATTCAGTTTGGCTCGGTGTTACAAGTTGCCCACTAATTGTCAGTCCACCACATGCAGGTGAACGAGGGTGGTCTGTTCACAAGTGAAAAGGTTCACTCATAGGTAAAAGGGAATGGCGAGGACCCCTTACAGGTGAAGAGACTAATTGTGACTATAAGGAACTGACACGTTTGCCTTTCTGATGTTAAGCTTCACTTTTTATTAAAAGTACAATTAAAAAATTATGATTTTCTTTGTATCTTTTTTTTATTATTTTGGGGCTCTCAATCTGAAGCAGCTCAGAGAAAATGAGAGCAAGAGAGATAAGGAGGAGGCCTTTAATGCAGAGGGCATGGGAGAGCTTTGGGGGGAGGTGTAGAAGCTCTCAACAAGAACAAAGGAGTGTAGTTACCTTTATCAACTTTGGCTGGGGGAGGAGTTTGGGAGGTGGGCAAAATGCCATATTAACAGCTGATTTGAAGGAGCATTTGCCTGTGTAAAGCAGGAGACAGAAAGATTTCCTGGGGGCTGGGGGTGGAGGCTTGGGGGGTTGTGGAGTCTTGGGATTGGAGAGGGCTTGGCGCATGCGCAAAAGGGGAGCAGGAAGTTTATCTCTGGAATGAGAAGGAAAACATAGAGTTCACCCTTGGAGAGCTAAGTTGTTTCTCTGGGTCCAGTACCAAGTTGGGGGGATGTCATGTTACAGATAGCTAAGCCCCAGGCTAGCAGAACCTATCATCTTTCCATCTTTATTTCTTCTGTTTTATCTCAATACAAGTGCACAGCTTCTTACTCTGCCCACAAGAGAGAAAAGCAGAAGCCAACATCAAGCACGTTGAATGCGGATGGCCTTGCACAGCAGTCGAGGATGGCAGCAGCCCACCTGGTTCATGCAGGGCTGAGACTAGTGTAGGACTGGTTGGCTCAAGGTGAGTCACATACGCACTGAGCTGCCTCCCTGACACAGGCAGAAGGACTCCTTTTCAGAACCTGGTGGATTGAAAATCTCTTCCACTTGGCTTGAGGAGCAACATTTAGATACAAGCAACCAAAATCTCACGTCTCAACGTAACAGCACAGCATGGAACACAGCATGGTGACATGCACTTTAATCACAGTACTCTGAGAGGCAGAGACAGGAGGATCCCAAGTTCAAGTCCAGCCTAGGCTATTTAACAACTTAACACAAGCTTGTCTTACAATACAAATTTTAAAAGACTGGGGATGTAGCTCAGTGCAAAGGCCTTGAGTTCAATCCTTAGTACTGGAAGGGAAGGGAATGGCATGATTAGTTAGGGCATTCTTCCTATTTTTCAGGTGCTGTGCTATACAAATGGTTTATGTTCTTTCATGTCATCACACCACCTCCTGAAGGTAAATATCATTGCTATCATCATGATTAACACAGTGGACTCCCAGGATAATTCCAAAAAATTACCTTAGGTCCTGCAGATATCCATGGGGTGAATCAGGAATACACCCCAAGTGTTTGAATCCCAAACTCATGCATTTACAATTGTCCTTTCTCCAGTACCAAAGTAAGGTCTGCTAAACTCAGGGAATTGGCAGAAAGCCTGAGGCTATCTCCCCCTAATGAGGAGGAAGTAAGGGTAGAAATCTCTCCTGCCTTCTCTACCTTAGTTCTTGCAGTTAGGGTTTGTTATTCCTGATTTAAAAACAATTGTTCCCATGGCAACTCCTTGCAGCTTCTCTTAGCAACCTTGGTTATCTTTCACAGTGTTCGCAAAGTTGGTTCAGAGACAAAATTGCTTTTGGAAAGAGTTTGCAGGGGCAAAACCAAAATCACCAATTTACCAGAACTTAACTTTGTATACATCTTAATAAAGCAATAGTGAAATTTGAAAACCACCAGAAAGCATTTCTGCAAACCTACACATGGGGTGAAAAGGCAAAGGGCCCACCTTTGTCATCCAGGATACTATTTTCAATCTAAAAAATGTTTTGTAAACTCTGAAATGTGAATTCTTCTAGTTAACAGAACACTCACAAATGGAGAATAATGGGAGGGGGCAAGAATAGTTAAGGCATATAGATGGTATACATTTAATTGCTGTGGCTGCAAATGATCACTAGTGATATGGTGTAAAATAATGCAAATAATGTAGGCTTCTAATCTTGCACAGATTAGAAGTCTGCCATGAGACTAAGTGAGGGTCAAAATTGATAGGTTCTGCTAGCCTGGGGCTTAGCTATCTGTAACATGACATTCCCCCAACTTGGTACTGGACCCAGAGAGATAACTTAGCTCTCCAAGGGTAAGCTCTATGTTTTTCTTCTCATTCCGGAGATAAACCTCCTGCTCCCCTCTTGTGCGTGCGCCAAGCCCTCTCCAATCCCAAGACTCCACAACCCCCCAAGCCTCCACCCCCAGCCCCCAGTAAATCTTTCTGTCTCCTGCTTTACACAGGCAGATGCTCCCTCAAATCAACTGTTATTATGGCATTTTGCCCACCTCCCAAACTCCTCCTCCAGCCAAAGTTGATAAAGGTAACTATACTCCTTTGTTCTTATTGAGAGGTTCTACACCCCCCCCGCCCCTAAAGCTCTCCCATGCCCTCTGCATTAAAGGCCTCCTCTTTACCTCTCCTGCTCTCATTTTCTCTGAGCCGCTTCAGATTGAGTGACCTTAAAATAGTCAAACAAAAGTGTTGACAGTATGCATTGTTTTCTGAAATTCCAGGAGAGACTCCCTTTCCTGCTGTGATGGTTAAGCTTATATGTATCAACTTGATTGTCTTAGAAGCCACCAAGGAGGTCAGTAAAGCTCATTTCTGGACATTCTGGTTGTGCTATGAAGGCCCGATCTTGGGTATTATAACTTGGTCCCTGGCTCCTTCCTCTCTGGCACTGTTTCCCTACTCTGCTTCCCCACTGCCAAGATCTATCTTCTGTCATGTCCATCTACCTTGATATTTCTACCTTGGGACCAGATCATGGACTGAATCCTCGGAAATTGTGAGTCAAACAAACTGCTATTCCTTTAATTCCTGGGAGTTGGGTATTGTGTCTGAGAAACAGTAAAGCTGACCAATAACAGAACATTTGCTCTGTGAAGCTTATAGAAGCTACCTGCTTTCCTTGCCTTGTGGCCTCTTCCTCTGTCATCAAAGTCAGGAATATTGAGCTGAGTCATTGAGCTACCATGTGTCAGCCATCTCTTCTGATTTCCTCTTCTACTTTTCAGGGCCTCAGCATACAGTGGGCCCTTGGTTAATCCAGGGTAGTCTCCCTGGATTCTGGGAAGCTGAGGCAGGAGAATCAAAGGTTTAATTCCATCTGCACCTTTCATTCCCCTTTACTACCAAACCTAATGTAGTCACAGATTTCAGAAAACAAATGGAGACATCTTTGAAGAACTATTATTTCTCCTAAAGATAAAGTAGCATGGACCAAATTTCCTAGCAAGGAAGAAAATAATGGGGTTTCTGCTCTCACATCTCCTCCTTGTATCCAAAGACACACCATCTCCTTGTCCTCAGCACCTCTTTGACTTCTTGCATAATTTGGCATTAACTAAAGTACCTCCTGAGGAAAGATAAAACAAGCAAACAAGTGACCCTAAATATTCTCCCCAAACAGCAATGATTAATATTGAGCAGGGCTCACAGAATATAGGCCATGCAAGAATCAGTCATGGAGATGAGGGCTCGGTGTTAGGGAGACTGGTTTAGACCTTCTCGGTCCAGTTCATTCAGCAGGGCAGAAGGAGCTGGGGTGGTGCAGGAAGGACTCAGGCTGCTGACATTTTAAATGAGACGATTGTGATGGATGCTAAACCAGGGAAGTCTACTAGATGAAGTGCCAGCCTCCCCTAAAACACTGCTGCAATTATCCCACGAACACATTTATGTACCAGAACAGAAAACAAATCCCCACAGTAATCAATAAAAAACAAGCCAAAGCCATCACTTCCTGGAGAGAAATGGCCTCAGATGCCAGCTAGGTTCTTCAAGAATGTACAAGGGCATCCTCCAGCCCTGGGCCCAGATCAGAGTGACATCACAGAAGGATGTGATGAAGGAAAGGGCCCCACAGGGTTCTCACCTCTGAGCTGACACAGAGAGAAATATACCTCAGAAACGCAACTTTAGAATTGCAAACCCCCTATGTTAAGGGCCAAATAATTGACTTGCTTGAGTCCTTGAAGCTAGATTTCAAGCATGAGCAGGAGAAATGCTCAATCTCTACCCAAGTCAAAAAGAAATGTGAAGCAGAGCACAGGGCACACACCTATCATTCCAGCACTCTGAGAAGATGAAGCAGGAGGATCACAAGTTTGAACCCATCCTGTGGAAACTTAGCAACTTAACATGACTGTGCCTCAAAATAAAGATGGATAAAAGGGGCTGAGGATCTAGCTCAGTGTGAAGACCCTGGGTTCAAAAACGTAAGATGAGAAACCTGGAAACCCACAGCTTGGAACTGGCATCAGATATGGGGCGTTGTTGAGAGACTCAGCCCTTAACCTGAGATCCTGCCCCAACTCCAGGCAGCAGGGCCTGAACTGGCTGTGTGGAGACTTGAAGGCTTCATTGGTGTGGAGTGGGAACATACACACACACACACACACACACACACGCAACATAGTGTCAGAAGTGTGAAAGGAGAAAGTTTTCTTTTCCAGCCTGTCCATTGCTCTCAGCCTTCTACTCTTTTCTAACTCCTAACCCAGCCAACCCTTGCAGGCATGTTCTTGGTTGACCCCTCTCTGCCTTCTTCCAATAGAGAGCACCCTTCCGAATCTTGCACCCCGAGCTGGGCCATGCTGTGGCAAAGGCAAGAGGCATGGTTCTTAAAATCCTGTTCTTCAGCAAAATGAAAGCTGATCACCTAAAACTTCCCAGGAATCTTCTTCTTCTTTTTTTTTTAGACATTTCATCTAAAAGTTTTAAACTAGTTGGTTATGGTAGAGCATGCTTGTAATTATGGCATTCTGGGAAGCTGAGGCAGGACAGTCAAAGGCTTGAGCCCAGCCTGGGCAACTTAGTGAAATTTTGTCTCAAAATAAGAAAGTAGAAAGGGCCGGGGATATAACTCAGTGTGGAGGCTCTGGAATCAATCCTCTGTGAGAGGGAAGGAAAGAGGGAAGGGGAAAAAAATGCATTTTTGGTAGCTTTAGCCATTCCATGAACTATCTGACAGCAAACTGGCTTATGAAAAATTGGCCCCTAAGTCTGAAATTTGGGCTGCAAGTTTTTAGTCTAATTCACTAAATAATATTTCTCAATACTTGGTTGTGAATTCCATAAGTTTGTCTCTTCATAGTATGGCTAAATAGGGTTTCTCTTCTCTATTTTGAACAACTTTTTGTTTTGCAAAATACACTTTCCCAATTTTTTTTTTCCAATTTGCTTTCTTTTTTTAATATGCAGTACATTTAAGATGTTAATGGCCTCATTTTAATTTGCACATATTCTTGTTAATAATGAAATCTACTTAATGTGAGTTAAAACTAAAAGCGTGTCAGGGTAATCACAAACATTTAAAAACTCTGTGGCAATTCTATGAGGATTCCCTGTTAATATTCTTAAGGACTTTCAATGGGTAGACTAAGTGGGCCTTGGTATTAACAGAAATAGCAAACAAATTAAAATTGGACTCTCGGTAACAATTGGGGAAAATGAATATTCACACCCTCTGCATGAAATTGAACTCAGTTGTATGAGTGCCTCCCGCATATTTAAGGAGAATATTTTTATTGAATAACCATCATGCTAAGAATCATTTAAGATGGGCATGGAGTCACCTGACTTCACTATATTTCTTTCATGAACGCACAAGAGAATAGCATCAATCAAATTTAAAATAATGCAATCCTCATTTGGCACTGATGTTAGCAGCAATCTCTATTTGTAGTGGAAAGCAAATTTTCATGTGAGCAATGCAATTTACAAGGAATGTACATTTTATTAAAATTCCGGCCCCGGAGACATCTTAAAATCCATTCTCAGACCTTTGAGACTATCCCAATGATCCATGAGAAATGTCTAAATGATCCCTCATTTCCACAGTGGATTATAGCTTCAAGAATAGTGCCCATCTCTGGCAGGATAAATCCCCCTTCAGGTTTAATCTCTTTGAGAATTCAGTTTATATTAAAAGAAAAACACTTTGCTATGTATTTATACATTAAAAATAGGACTTAAAGTGGAGCTTTAAAGCATGATCCTGTTTAATCTTTGCAGAGATCTTTGGCAGCAGGTATTACCAGCCCTGTTCCAAGATGAGGTTCTTGAAGTTCAGAGAGGCTAAGTGACATTTCCAAGTTCACATAGCTCATGAGAAGACAAGCACTCGATTGAATTCAGCTGGCTCTGAGTCCACAATCGGTAAGCTGAAGCCACAAACACTCACTGTGTATCATATATGGAAATGTTTTGGCCAGTGAATCCATGCTCTACACACAACCTGCTTCTTAGTCACTCAGTATCCATCTCAGTTATCAGAGTGTGTCATGCTCTCATGGTGCTTGGGTTAAGTAACCTATATCTAGTAGTCTAATGCTAAGTCATGATGCCTATGTCGTCCGTTTCAAGTCATCTCACCATAGAGACACTGTATCATCTTACATAGTCACACAGGTGACTGAGGACAATGAGATACCTCGAGAGACAGCACTCATACAACTTTTATCACAGTATATTGTTATAACAGTTCTATTTTATTGTCATTTATTTTGTGAATCTCTTACTGTACCTAATGTGTAAAGTAAACCAACATAGCTGTGTAGGTATACAAGAAAACATAGTATATGTAGTGCTTCATACCATCCATGGTTCCAGGAATCCACTGGAGGTGAGGGGAGAGTCATAGGCTATCTGCCCCATAAATAATAGGGAACTTCTATGTGAAGAAAGTGGATAGCCGGCTCTGTTTGTTACTTTCATAAAACTAGGTTGGGAGGCCAGAGCTAGGCTCCTTCATGTCCCATTCTTGCTCCTGATACACAGAGGCCCAGAACAAGAGTCCTCAACATTTTTGGCACCAGGGACCAGTTTTGTGGAAGACCATTTTTTCCATGGACTGGGGAGAATGTGGTTTCAGCATTGCTACATGCACATTACATTTATGGTACACTTGATATTTCTAATATTGTGTGCTTCATTTCTATTAGACTTGCATTAGGCTCTAATAAGGAACTTGCAAAGTAGATCCCTCAAATACTTAGCACACAGTGAGTCCACGCTCCTATGAGAATCTAATGCCTGCTGATGCGACAGGAGGCAGAGACCTGGTGGTGATGCAAGCAGTGGAGAGCAGCTGGAAGCACAGATAAAGTTTCGCCCACTTGCCCACAACTCACCTCCTGCTGTGTGGCCAGACTCCTAACAAGCCATGGACTTGTAAGGCACCAGTTCATGGCTCAGGAATTGGAGACTCCAGCAAGTGTCCCCTAGTCCCTCACAACCCCAATTCCAAAGCCTCTGGTCTAATCACTCACTAGAGTCCCTTGCATATCACCATACGTGATTCTGAAGGGACCATATAAATTTCCAACTTGGAACCATCCCAAATCAAATTTCAGCTTGTAAAACTTCTCTTTTTTTTTTTCATAACCAAACCACAGCTGAGACCGATCAGAATGGTAAAAATATATTATCAGACATTCTTCCCTCCCATCTGTAGGATGGCCTAAAGTATACCTTCTGGTTTCTGGAATGAACTGGCACTTTCTGTGATCTATCTTGGACCTTTTAAAACACAAAAGTAGTGTGTCAGCTTCTGGAAGATGTACAACACAAGGGACTGTCACTCCAGTGATGGAGCACTCATGGGAGCAGTGCCGCTTCAAAAGGAATCAGGCAGGTAATGACAATGGGAATTATTTGTTGCCAGAGCAGGGAATATTTTGAAGAGCTCGCCAGTGCATTGGGACTACATCAAAGAGTATTTTGGTCCCTTGATAGGGAGTTTCCAAGAAAGACAGCTGGTCAGAGGTCTTAGCATTCAGTGATTTGGGCCAGAAGTCAGGTTGTTTGCAATCTTGCCTCTGCCACTCTCAGGGTGCCTGTGAGATGCTGTCTGGCTTCTGTTGATTCTGGTTTCCTTATCTGTACTAGATAACGAGTAAGTGTATACAGTGTACCAGGCTCCATGTTAGGAGTTTTGTAGACAATAGTTCCATCAATGCTCCCAAATACTCAACTAGGTAAGATGCTCATCTTATGAAAAATGTAGAAAATCAAGTCTCAAAGAAGTTCATTTACCTACAATTGTACAGTGAGTCAACAAGACAGCTTCAAACCAGGTCATTACAGTGTGGCTCTTAAGTCAAGTAGCTTCTTTTTGAATCCTGCTTTCACCACTGATAGGCTAGTGTACTGATCTGTTAAAATAATTAAATTTCTACTTGTTTATGTATAAAACGGGAGTGAGGGAAGGCTCTCCCTCTGCCTCTGCCTCTTCATGGAGTTGTTTGGAGAATTAGATAAGATAATCCACCTGGTGGATTCTGAGTCATAGTTGATGATTTCTATTACTGTCATCTGGCTAAATCCCAAGCCTATGTTTTTAGCTAGAAATATCCAGCTTTCTTGCCACCTCTTCCTTGATAGAATTCTTAGCAATGTCACAGATGAGCTACATCAGGCTAATGTCAGTGGTTGATTCTTTCTCTTCATCCCATCCCTTCTTTGGATATGGCTGGGCAGCCCTTCTAGAAATTTTCTCTTTTCTAGGCTTCAGGACATCACATTTTCCTGATCTCTCTTATCTCTTACTTTACTGGATACTTTTTCTTCCTCAGAATCCTAGAAACAGGAGAACCCTGGGTTTTTCTCAAGCTTTTGTCTTCTCCAACACTCTCTTCATATATAAATTTATACTATTTTATTCCCACAGATTACAATAAGGTAAAAACTCATACTTTTCTTATACCCGGACCTGGTCTCTGAAATCAGAAGCCCCAGTGTAGTTCTGGTGCTCAGAAAGTGACATCCCAAAATGTGATGGTTCACCATGTTGACATCTAGGAACTGGAGGGGCCTAGACAGTCTCAGAAGGCCCCACAAGCCATTTCTCTCTGATCATCTCCTGCTTTCCTATCTCTCACCCTTCTCTCTCCTACTGAAGCAAACTGTAGAAACAAGAAGTCCTCCCTCCTCCAACGTAGTTCAAAAAAATCTAGACCCATCTCCATCAAAACAAATTATAAAACTCAGCAAAGCCACTTTAAACTTTGCCTATCTTTCTGTGTAGGAACTTCCATAAAAAAACTTCTCCAGTCTAGCTTGTCTGATGATAAGGTCCTTATGCCAGGGGGTCCATTCCACACACAGGTGGAGAGAATGCAACACAGAGGCCAGGAAAGCAGACAGGAGGTCTTGCTGGGTTCCCTCCTCTTTCTGTTATCATGAGTTCAACCATATCTTCACACAGCTATCCATTCTTCACCAAATCTAGATATAAAAATACAACTTTCCTTGCATCTTTGGGCCTTCATTTCTGAAAATTTCCACATCATGCAAAACTTTGATAGTGGAAACATGTTATGTTTTTCTTGTATTAGCCTGTCATTTGTTATAGGGTGTTGAACATGAACCTTAATGATGAGTAAGGAAAAGTATCACAGTTTTTGCTGTAATAGAAACTTTAATGTTATGATCATCAAACTCGATTGTGTCTACTTGACTGGCGTGGGAGCCAACCAGGAGAATGGAAGAGCACACTTTGGGGTGTATTTATCTCTATCTGGTTCTTCTCCCCTTTTTCTGTGATGCTGCTCCCCTGTGCTGCTTTCTGGTCACAGTGAACTAAGCAGCTTTTCCCCATAATGGCCTCTGGTGACAATGCCCCTGCATTAGAGCCAGCTGACTATGGACTGAATACCCTAAAACCATGAGCTAAGTTAAACCTCTTCTCCTTCAGTTGCAGGTGTCAGGTATTGTGCCCCAGCAACAACAGAGCTGACTAATACAGATGTTCAAGGTTTCTCAAGTGTAACACATCCCATAAAGAAATAATGATTTCTTCTCTACTCAAATGTTTACCATCCTTCCAACACATGCCAATCAGTGGCATCAACATATCCCCAACAGCTCAGGCCACCCAGGCATCAACTCCTGAATCCTCTCTTCTCACACTCCATTTCAGACTTATCTGTAAGGTTTTCCTCCTGTGGTTGTAAAACTTATTGCCTGAGGCATCTTTCCACATGCTTATGGTGAGGAGAGTCCAGTCTTCTAACACCTACTGCCTTGACAGTTCTAAAAACACCCTCACAACCCCACTGCACTTACTTTTGAGCATTTAAGTATAACTGAGTTTATTTCCAAACAGTTTACTGGACTTTAATCCTAGGTTTTTCTAAGGACTATGAGTTTAAAAGCTCTTGATTCAATAGATTAAACCTGTCTCCTCAAATTCCCATATTAATAATGGAATGATTCATGAAGAGGTAAATTTTTTCACGTTTTTCCAAATGGAGGACAACAAAGTTCTCTCTGATCTCTTTCTCTAACTTCCTTCCACTTTTATCCCATGAGACCACAAAAAATATTTCTCTAACCTGCTTTCCCCTAAAACTCTTATTCCAGATCTGCCCAATACCAAGGGATGGGGAGAGGAGGCTGTTGTAATGTCATATAGAAACACAGAAAAAATCTGAATAAATAGGCTTTGTTTAGTGACTCTTCCCAGGTTATTAGCATTAGATCCTACCTCCTCCTTTGTCCAATCATATTTCTCCATTACTATCTACTTCTTTCATCACACGTAGCATAAAAATACAGTTTTCCCTAGGATTTTTTTTAAAGGCCCCCATGTCACACAATACTCATATGCAATAGATGTGTTTTGTTTTTCTCTTAATAATCTGCCTTTTGTTGTAGGAGGATCAACTGTGAACCTTGCAGAGAGTGGGGAAAAGATACTACTTTTTCTCCCTTGCAGTTTAATCCATTTCCAGGAGACTCTGACACTGACCTTCCTATTAAAGACAAATTCCAGCCTGTAGAACCTTCAGGCAAGCTTTAGAAGAAAGCAGCAACCTATTTTATTATGAAATGGAATGACGGTGGTTCATTTATTACAGTAATCAATATCAGAAAGGAGAAGCAAATTCTATATTGGAGTATAACATATGACTATTTCATGAAGGTTTGACTGCTATTCCCCCTAAGGGTAAGGAACTATTGTGGACAGTGAGGGTAATGACCAATCTCCAGGGCATCCCTGGAAAATGTACAATTTCTGAAATATTTAAATTAATAATGTTTCAACTATAGAAGTTTAACCTAGGGCAGATGGAACATCACTTTTGATTTGACAATTTTTCCTATGCAGTTCCTATAATAATGTTGAATTAATTTGGAGATATGTCACAAACCAAAAGAAAATAAACAGATTACTTCTAGCATCTATGTTTTTATAAGTGAAAAAACAAACCTTTATGATATCCAGGGGACCTCTTAAAAATCTGAAATATTGTTTTAGATGTTAAAAAAATCTGAAATGTTATTTTATTTTTCTCAATGAAAGACCCAAATTTGGGCAAAATAAGAAGATATTTCAAAGGACAACTTGCTTACTTGATTATAGGAGAACCATGGGCATCTGAGGGAAATTATTTGGTTTCCTATTTAATCAAAGTAACAATAAAATGTTATAAAATATTTTAATAGCAACATGATTTTAAGGAAACTGAGAAGATTTACAGTGAAGAGTCTTTGTTCTTTGATATAATTTTTAGATAATAAAAATGTGACAAAATCAACAAAAATCCAGAAAATTATTTCAATGGGGCATAGACTCTTTATTATCCTCCCAGATAAATGCTATAAAACCTATGTCTCATTTTAACAGAAAGACAAATTCTACATACTAGGTAATGCAGTAGTTAATAGAAAAAGTTTCATGAGTTTTGCTTTTCTTATATCATCTTTTGAGTAAGTCCATCAAAATTGAGCTAACCTTGCCAAGATTTTAGCATTTTTATATCTTCATTTCAAACTGGTATTATGAACCCAAACAAATAAATTCACTTGCTTCATATCCTGTACATATTGCCACACTAAGCTCTTATATTCTGGAAAAACTGACACATTAGGATAAATCAACCCTATTATTTTTCTTGAACAACAAAGCCTAATCCCATCACCTTGCACACATAATTTCTCTATCACTATTGCTAAGTACAGCTTTGAGCATTATTATTATTTTAATGAGAAATAGTTGTGTATAGTCAAATTTAGCCTTTTTAGTGTAGAGTTCTGGAATTTTAACACTTACATTTAGTTAGCTAGCCACCACCACAGTCCAGGCATGTAAAGTAATTCTGACCACCACTTCAAAATATCTTCATTGTCTTTGTTAATCAACTCTTCACAACACTCTGAGCCCAAAAATCATGTGCAATACAGCTTTTCCATTACTGTGACAAAATACCTGACGTACACAGCATGAAAAAGGAAAGGGTTATTGTGGCTCATAGTTCAGAGGTTTCAGTCCATGGCTGGCTGACTCCAAGGCAGAAACATCATGGGGAAGACATGGAAGAGCAAAACTGTTTAACTCATGGCATCCAGAAAGCAGAGAGCAGGGGAACAGCCAGAGAAGAAGGGTAAGGACCAGATGCTGTCCTCAAGGTCATACCCCATGACCCACCAACACATCCAGAAATGTGCTTTACTGTCTTCTAGACATCTCTCAAAATGATCAAATTGACAGTCAAAGTTAACCACCATGCCACTAATTCATTTTATGCATCTGTAGGTTTTCCTATTCTAGAAAGTCATATAAATGGAATCCTTTAGTACATAGAGCCCTTTGAATCTGGCTTCCATCATTTAACACAATGCATCTGAGGTTCATTTATGTAATTGAGAATTTCAAAAGTTTGTTTTTTTTTTCTATGGCTGAGTAGTACACATTGTATAGTTTTATAACAATTTGATTCTTGGGTGGTTTGTTTTGTTTTGTTTTGTTTTGTTTTGTTTTGTTTTGTTTTGTGACAAGATCTTGCTATGTAGTCCAGGTTGGCCTTGAACTCACTATGTAGCCCAGGCTGACTTCAAACTCATGACAATCTTCCTGCTTTAGCCTCCAAATGCTGGAATTACAGGTATGTACCACCATGCTCAGCTAGATTTCGAGTTTATTTTGAAGGACATTTGAGGTTTTTTTTCAATTTTGAGCGTTTACGAATAAAGACTGCAGAAATTTGTATAGGGGACCTTTTAACTTTCCATTAAAGTTAGGCACATCAAGAAATGAGGTTGCGGACTCTTACGGTATAGGAATGTCTCACTACCAAACTACTTCCAATGTGACTGTGCAATTTTGCATTGTTACCACCAACATATTAGGATCCCAGTTCCTCTCTCAGGTTTTTGTGGTTGCTTTTGTTGTTTGGTTATATTTTGTTGTTACTAGTGATGATAGTGGCTTTTAGTTAGCCCAACAAGTATACAATAGTGTCCTATTGTGGTTTTAATTTGCATGTGCCTGATGACCAGTGATGGTCAACATCTTTAGCCCTTCATACATCTTCTTTAGTATAGTGTCTCTTCAAAAGTTTTGTTCATTTTAATTTTTTTCATTGTGTTGAGTATTGAGAGCTCTTTATATTCTAGAGGGAAGACCTCTAACAGATAAGCGTTCTGTAGACATTTTCTGTCAATCTGTGTCTTGCCTTTTGCATTCTCTGGATAAGGTCTTCTAAAAGGAAATGTTTTGAATTCTGATAAAGTACAATTAATGTATTTTTCTTTTGTGATTATGGGTATAGTGTTACATCTAAGAAATCATTGTCTTACTTGAGATGACAAAGACTTTCTCCTATGTTTTCTTCTAGAAGTTTTATAGCTTGGTCTTCACATTTACTTCTGTGATCCATTTATGTATGTGGTTCAGGACCTGAATTAATACTCATTCTTTTGCCTGTGGGTTCCCAGTTGTTCCAGCATTTGTTGAAAAGGCTATAACTTACAAATTGACAATATATTGTCAGATACTCTGTCTGGAAATTTTATTCTGTTCCATTGATCTATGCATCTACCCTTTGGCCAATGCCACACCATTTTGATAAAGTAGCTTTATAACAAGTGTTGGGAGAAGTTAGTATGATTCCTTCCCAGAGTTTTCTTCTTTTAAAAAATATTTTGTTCTTTTATATACTTTTCCTTCTAGAAATTTCAGAATAAGTTGGACAATCTCTTCCAAATTCCTGCTGGAGTTGCACTGAGTTTATAGATCAGCTTGGAAAGAATGAAATCTTAAGGATTTGAAGTCTTCCAGCCCATGAACATGACCTTAATATTCATCCTGTTTATTTTATGTATAGTTTTTCTGTATTTTCAGCATATAAATATTGTATATAATTTGTTAAATTTACACCTAACATTTTCATGATTTTTGGTGTCATTGTAAGTGATAATGGGGTTTTTATAAAATTTTCAAATATTCATTGCTAATATATACAAAATATAATTTTTTTTCTATACTGATCATGTATATCCTTGCTAAATTTTATCATTTCTAGAAGATTCTTTGTACACTCTTCATGATTCTCCATGTAGACAACTATGCCACCCAAGAGTAGAGACACATATGTCTTCCTTTCTAATCTATGTGGCTTTATTTCTCTTTTTTGTGGCTTTTTTCTTGCCTTGCTATGCTGACTAAAACATCTAGGATGATGTTGCATAGGAATGATTCAAACATCTCCCACCAATACTAAGCATAACTTTTACCAGTATAACTGACTTCTGTCTCAGAGAGACAACTGGAAGAGAGTAGCTGAAAGCTCACTGACATATGCAACCATTTTAGTAGATTATTACAATTTATTAAGACTTATAGAACTTTCAGTATTCATGAATGCATATAGAAATTTCTATAGCATTGCAATCTTCACTTTCTTAATGCGGTAAAATGAGCCAAGTTCCTCAATATGACCCAAAAGTTAATCTCTCTATAGCACATGAAAACAATAAGTAAAACACAGTGCATTGTAATCAATGTTTCACTATTCATTCTTAATCAGAATTTACTTAATCAATATCATCAACTAATTAACCAATATACTAATTAGGGTTTCAAATAATTTGAGGATGTTAAAAATTGTATTCTACAACGTTGACATACTAAGAAGCATAAATACTTTCATGAGGTGTCTTTCAGAATTATTATTCAATTGAGTTACACAAAATTGGCATTTTCATAATCCCAAGTGCTATGTAGGAATAGCATTAATTCATAGACCAATATGAAAAGATCAGGTAATTCATTAGAAAAGGAATCAAAATTTTCATAATAAACTTAAATGGGAAGAAATACAGCTATTAACTTCTTTTTTGAACTGAAGTTATTGTACCAATCTAATTTTTCAGAAGATTTATTTTAACTATGTGAACTTGAATTCTTATATTAATATAGTCCCTAAGCTAACATTTTCAGAAAGAATTTTCTTTAAATCTAGTACTTCTAAATGCACTTCCCTATTTACTATAAATTGGGAGAATATGACATTTATATGACTATCAATTTCTGAAAACTAATCAGATCAGAAATCTTTTCTTTTCAGATATCTAAAATGTAATCTGGAGATAATAAAATATTTCATAATTTTATAACAAGATATCAAGGCTATTTCTGAATCACAGGTATACAGACCTCCAGACACATATATAAAAAGCTCGTAATTTCAATCTCAAGTTAAAAATAATCCAGAAACATAAAAAAATGTCACTGGTTCACATCTCAAAGACCTATTGTACTGGCAAGCATGAAATTCTCAATTTATTTGTGCTTATAAATAGGCAAGCAAGCTGGGCATGGTGGCGCACGTCTTTAATTCCAGCACTGGGGAGGCTGAGGTAGGCGGAGCGTTGTGAGTTGAAGGCCGACTTGGGCTACAAGGTAAGCGCAAGGCCGGCCTCAGCTACATAGGGCGACCCTGCCTCGAAAAACTAGGGCCGGGAGTTTGGCTCAGTGGCTTAAGCGCCTATCTGGCAGGCGCGAGTTTGTGAATTCAATCCCTGGTACCGCAAAAAAAAAAAAAAAAAAAAAAAAAAAAAAAAAAAAAAAAAAAAAAAAAAAAAAAAAAAAAAAAAAAAAAAAAAAAAAAAAAAAAAAAAAAAAAAAAAAAAAAAAAAAAAAAAGGCAAACATTATCAACAATTAAAAAAGACTCTCAAAGCAGCATTTCTGTCTCACAAAGTAGAGATTAGAACTATACCATTCATCTACAAGAGATCACCAAATGGTCATATCATAAAACAAAATTCCCAGTTACTAAAAACATCAACTAGAACAACAAATCAGGAAGAAACAGAGTAAAATGTAAAATATGCACACACACACACACACACACACACACACACACACACACAGGGAGAAATATAGAGAACTACGGAGCCAGAAATCAATTAGTTAGACTTCTATTTCCACTTGGGATTCCCTGTGGACAGACAAGACATTTCTGAGCTTAAGGGGACCTTGAGATGTTTTTCTCAAGAAATATGGTTTCACTGGCTATGTCAGATTAGTCGACTTGGGTATTGCCAAAGAGCAACCTATAAAAGCTCCTAATTTTCCAAAAGATAAAATCTTGACTCTCATGTAAATATAAAATGAACTCATCAATGATTTTATTCCATTAATTTATTAACAAGGGAACTAATAATATGCTAAGACCGGTTTCAAGAACATTTGAAAAGCTAAGCACTTAAGAATAATTTACTTTAAAAAATCAGGATATGATTTCTCCATTACATACCCAATCATTTAAAGTCCAATAGGGTAACAAAACATAACCTTTGAGATTAGTTCTTTCTGATGAAAACTACTTGCATATCTGCTAAACAAAAATCTGTGAGTGAACATTTAACTTCACATAACAGTTCCAGAATAGTAACCAGAGGATTGAACAAAATATATGTCACATGTTGGGTGAGTCTGGGCCTGTACATGACACTGAAGTCACATTTGATTTATTTCCACATTTGGGCAATTTTTCTAACACACAAAAGATAGTTATCCTACTTGGGAGATAAAAGTTTCATGCCATTGTGTCCTTGGAGGGCAAAAATAGTAAAACCGATTGCTCTTGATTAAAAGACATTCACTTCCTTTTGTCCTAGACTACAAAGCTATTAGGGTCAGGGACAAGGCCAGAATACAGGATTTTAACTCCCCCATTCCGTAAGCATGTTTGAAATACTTATCTCTGCAAAAGGTCTATTGGTTCTTTAAGACAGTATCAAGATAGCAAGAATCAATGAAATGAGGTAAATAGATACAGAATAGTAACTAACTCACAGGCACCCATTACAGAAAACTGATGCTGTTGGGGAAGATAAAAGAGCATGTGACTCTTTCTGAGAAGGTGTGTTATTGGTCAGGGTTCTCCAAACAGACAGAACCTATAGGATGTGCATATAGACTCATCAGAGAAGACTAATTAGGGGAATTAGCTGAAGGGATTCTGGAGACTGAAAAGTCTGCAATAAAGCATCCCCAAGTCAGAGAACTGGGATACCAGTAATGTGGCTCAATCCACATCCAAAGGCATGAAAACCTGGTGGGCCACTGTGTTAGTCCTTGAGTTCAAAGGCTAGAGAGCTTGCAGCTGTGATGTCCAAGGTCAGAGAAAGAGTTTCCAGCTCTCTAGAACAGAAAGACCAATTTGCCTTTCCTTTCCTTCCATCTGGACACCCACTGTTGGATGGTCCCATCTACCTACAGTGTGGATCCTCCACACATAGCCAACTCACACCTACTGCCTATCTCCTCTAGAAACACACTCATAGACACATCCAAAATAACGTTTGCTAGGTCTCCAGGCAGACCAAAATTCAATCAAACTGACACCTAAAATTAACTACCATGGTGTGGGAAGACATACAAAGTTTGAAGTTCACAATAGTAACCTGCCCTGTGTAGTTCTTTCTCCCTGTCCAACTCTCTTTTGTGAAGAAGTCTGCTTCCAAGACCCTATGGACCTCGGTTTGAGTGTGTCCAATTGTCAAAGTCCCTACCCTGTCCAGTGACACAGGAAGGTCAGCAGGGGGATGGAATTGGATACAAAAAGAGACTCGTGGATTTGATTGCCAAGTCCTCAGTGCCCCAATTCTGCATACTGCCAGAAGGGGAGTTTGGCTATTTCTGCTTCCCTTTGTCCTCTGAAATTACCTTTCAGTTCTTTAATCTTCTCTTTACTTTAGCAGTAAACTAAAGGTGGACAGGTAATTATGATACAACTCATAGAGATTTCCACACTGCTTGGATGATGTTTTTCAAACTACTAAAGCATAGATTTTTTTTATAAGCTTTATGCATAAAATGAAAACACAGCCAGAGAACATCACACAAAATAAGTACACCACTTAAGTGAATTTTTATAGGGATGAACACCTTTCATATTTGTCAGTTTCTCATTGTTGGGGCAAAATATGCCCAGCATACACAAAAGAGAAAATGATTTATGTTGTTTTCTGGATTCATGGGTTTCAGTCCATGATTGGCTGACTCTAAAACCGAAACATCATGGCAGAAGAAAGTTGTTCAACTTGCAGCATCTGGGAAACAGACAGCAAAGCAAGAACCAGAGAAGAATGTAGGGAGCAGATGGTCTCCAAGGCCACGCCCCCATGATCTATGTCCTCTAGTTGAGCCCCATCTCCTAATAGCCCATTCAGCTATGAATTAACTCCTCCATGAATTAACCCATTGATGCAATTTGTGCCCTCAAGTCAAATCATCTCTTCAGGGTCCTCTTAGTCAAGTCAAATTGAAAATAAAGATTAAAGGACACACCTTTAGAATAATACAAACAAGATAAGAAATAACAGTTGGTCAACCATCCCAGAAACCCATTTCCTTCCTCCAAAAGTTACCAGCTGGACTATGTTTTAAGTAGAGAGGAATGGAGTGAAGGGGAAAGTAGCAGTATGTATCAATTAGAGCTAAACGTTTTGTTCTGACATTTCTGCTCATATTACTGTCACATTAATGTATATTTGTATGTATTTTACTGTGCCACAATTTCTCACTTTGTGTTACAACAAAAAAATGTTAAAAAAAATAGTTACTGCACCATAGACCATGTGCCTGTTGAATGACTGAACATGGGAGAAGGGAAGAGTATGTCATGATTTTGTTAGTTTCCTAAACAGCGTCACATGCTCCACACTTCACAGTGACTGAGGCAGCTTCTTTCCTCACTCATCAGAACATTTTAGAAAACATAAAATATTTTTAAAGAAGATGAAATATCTGTCCATATTAAGCCAAAAAAATGAATATGGAATATTATAAAGAAAGTAATTAATCCACACTTAAAACTAATTGCCTAACCCAGTGGGTCTTTAAATTATTCATTAGAGCTATTTAAAAATAATTGCAGTTTATGAGGAAAACCTATTATGGATTTCTTTTAAGAATGAAAAAGAAAAGGGGGTTACCTTTTTTTTTTCTATTTATCGATTGCTTACACCTCTTCAAGCCAGCCCATTTTTAAACCAGGTTAATATTCTCATTATCTTCTTGCCCCAACACACTCAACTCTAACCTCTATTTTCCCAACACTTTATGAGGTTCTCTGTAATGGTAATAGATTCTGAACTCAGAAGAGGCCACAATATTGTCCTAAAAGAATATGAAAGATGTGTCCAAAACGTCAAGAAGAAAAATGCTCTCAAAAAGGTAGTAGGGAGAGTGGATATGATCAAAGCACAGTTATATGCATGTTTGGAAATGTCATAGTGAAACCCATTCATTTTCACAATTAATATGTGTTAATAGTATTAAGGCACTCAGAGAACAAAGCAGGAACCTATTGCCTAGATACAAATGTATTTCCCAACTAAGTCCCTTGTTCTCCTCCGTCCTCAATGAAAGGACCTGGTTCACCCACTATATCCTGCCAATGTTTGTACTTCCAAATTCCATCTGAGTTCTCATTTACTCTATGCCCCATTTCTCTGCTTCCTTCAAAGAATTCTCAGATCCATAGCCCTAAGATGGCAGAACCGGGAAGGACTTTTATCTGGTTTAGGGATTTTAAAACTGTTTACACTGGCACCCCAGGAGCTCCCCACTGGGCTCTGGTTGCAGAGACAGCTGAGCTCAGTGGTCCCCAACCACTATGCCCAAGTGTCCATCAGAAGAATCCACTTTGAGCCTTTTTAAGATTTCATTTGATGAAAGATTCCTTTCCCTGAAGCAAAATTCAAAGCTGACTCTTGTGATAGAGATGAGAATACCAAGACCCAGAATGAGGAGATTTGCCAGAACCAGGACAGCCAGTTACAGCCCTGAGAACAGAGCTGGCCTCCTGACCTCAGGTTTAGTTACTGACAAGACCGGTACACAGAAAAGAGCTCGAACCTTGGAAGGGGAATGATCTACAAGTAAATATGATTTCAGCCACTTTCCAGTTATTTATCTTTAGAGCTTGTATTTTTCCTTAAAATATTTGGGCCTCAGTCTTTCTATCTGTTAAAGGAAGAATGAAAAACCAAGTGTGGTAACACACAACATAATACCATCACTCTGGGAGGCTGAGACAAGAGAATCACAAGTTCAAGCCCAGCCTGGGCAATTTAGTAACTTGGTGAGAGCTCATCTTAAGGTAAAAAATTTAAAAAAGCTCTGGGGAGGTAGTTCAGTGTGACGGTCCTGAACTCAATGCTATAAAAAAGTGAAAATGCCAGCCTTGCATAACTAGATGAACTAAAGTACATGAAACATCTTTAATATAATATACACGTACAAGTGCTCAGGTATCAGCATCTTTATCTTCAAAGTTACTAACTAAAGCCCCCCACTGGGAATGTGCTTGTGTTGGGTAACTGCAGGACATCATCACCTCCTTTCCCTAACATAACCAAAGCTCACTACTTCCCCAGTTGTAAACCTACACTTGAGTACACACACACACACACACACACACACACACACACACCTGCTGCTATTATGATTGCACAGAAAAGCAAAAGAATCCTCATGGACTATGATTCCTACCCCAACAGTTCTTCCACAAACCTCTTGGAGCCCTCTTACTTACATCGACGTCTATCTTTCTTGACCTTATTAAAAACAAGCTACAAATGCAGAACCTACTACTCAAGCAGAATATGAGCTTTTTGACAATTACAGTACAGATTTGTAATGGTGAGAAAATCGATTGCTTGGGGGACCAAAGAAAAGACGAAATATGATCAAACTTTTTATTGGTTAGTGTTTTCTCACTAGAACCAAATACCCAACATACACAATTTAGAGGAATGGAGTTTTGGTCTACACAGAGAATTCAGTACACCACTGGCTGGTTCCGAGAGGGGGACATCATGCCATTAAGGCATGGAGTAGCAAAACTGCTGCATTTATGCTGGTCAGGAAGCAGAGCAGGAGGACAGTTCCAGAGAAGAGAAGACAGGGACCAGATACAGATCTAAGGCCGTGTCCTCTTGTCCTACCTGACACAAGCAGAAGTGCACTTTATCATGTGATTTCTTTTAATTGAAGTCCCTTCTTTTTTAAATTTAATTAAGTTTAAAGGTACAATTTAGATATGCACAATGATCACACTCATCATAGGAAATTTGTCCCTGTACATAATATACCTTGATTTGTTCTTTTCCCCTCCCATCCCTTCAACCCCTCTTCACCTCCTTATTTACAAAGCTTTGTTTCCATTGTATCCTTCTTTCCTCAGTTTTTTTTCCTTCCTTCCTTCCTCCTCCTCTCTCTCTAATTTCCCTTACCTTTTGAACAATTTCTACCCATTTCACCATATCTCTTGCATAATTTGGTTCTTCTTTACACTTTCAGTTTCCCACACCAGTGAGACAATGTGATATTTCCACATGCATGTCCCATTTAAACTTGAGAAATGTATTGCTAAATGGATAGACCTTGAGGCCATGCTCTTAAGTGAAATAAATCAGACACACAGACATGCAGTTTAATAATCCCCTGGGTAGCTCCCAATCCAGGCTGACCATCACAAATTAATGCAACTCACCTTATGAAGACTTGGGACTGCTGTCCCTTTCCTAGAGCAGCAATGGTCTTCTAGAAGACGTTCTCCCAGTCATAGCCACTTTCATGAAATAAGACTAACTCCCTCCCCAGTTTCAGGGTGGGTATTTCTTGCAGATTGGATCTTAAATGTCCCCCCAAAAAACATGCATTGAAGGTTTGGTCAGCAGCCTACAGTGCTATTGAGAGGTGGTAGAACATTTTAAAGGTAGAGCAAAACCTTGAGGGGACATTAAAACCCTGACTATTTTCTCTCTTTTTTTGCTTCTCAACAACCATGAGGTAAGAAGTTTCCTGCAATGTCTTCTTCTACCATGAAGTGTTGTTTTGCCCAAAACAACAAGATCAAACAACTATAAACCAAAACCCTGAGCCAAAATAAACCTTTCCTCCTTATAAGTTGTATATTATAGGTATTTTCTCACAGAAACAGAAAACTAACACAGCACTTAGCTAAAGCCAATGGCCGTGTTCCCTTCCTCTGACCATTTTATTTCATTCTAGGATAAAGTTATTACTCAGGACCAGAAGAACAAAGTACAACGTTGAAAAATTATAAATAGAAAATTCCTAAATTGAATCATCATAAGACAAAGGCTGATGGTTATGGTGGCACATGCCTATAATTCCAGCACTGTGGAAGGCCAGAGGACCACAAGTTCAAGACCAACCTAGGCAATTTAGCAAGACCCTGTCTCAAAATAAAAATATATATATACATATAAAGAGATGGGGATGTAGCTCAGTGCAAAGAACCTGGGTTCAATTCCCAGTATTACAAAAATGAGGTGCCATCTATTTTAAATGTTTGACCAATCAACCAATGCCAATATGTCTTTGATAAGTGTAGTCAACTTTCTGAACAGCAGTTTTCACGCTATTTATTCTATTATTTATTCTGCCTCTCTTACGTGCCAGACACTGTGCTAAACATTCCATATTTGTTATTTCCTTTAGTTCTTCCCAAAATAATGATATTGATTAATACTATGGTTATCCATATTCTAGAGTAAGGGAAACCAAAACTGTAAGAAGAAAAGTAACATGTAAAAGACAAGGGCAGTGATAGAGGAGGCATTACAGCCAAATTTGGTAGAATTGAAGCCTATGTTCTTAACAGCTGCCACAATCTGGCCTCAGGAATTTCACTGCGAGGGGAAAAGGATATCTACTTTTTAATAGTTGCTCAATAGATGTCTAGAAATGAATGAATTAGTGAATGAATCGGTGAATTAATTGAAAGGTGATATAGCAGGCACTTTGATATCCACTCATTTCCCTTTAATTTACCCCCCTCTATAAATAGGATATGAAAGGATAGCATTATTTAGGCTAAGTTTGGACTAATAGAGGTTTTCTGATTTATGGCATGGACCTCAGGGGTGCACATCATTCAATCATGTAATTGAATACAAATTTATGAATGAATTCACAGAAACACAGAATAATGCCTCTCCATCTAAAAAAGTCCTCTGGCAAATTTGATCTCCTCACTTCAAAGGGTTGGAGGAAATCGATGCAGGTCAAACACTTGAAGATGCTTTGTAAACTGTAAAGCAATACTCAGCTGATCATTATTAGTATGCTCTTATGTTGTTTTTCTTCATTCAAGAACTTGCTCTCCAAAAAGCCTAAACTGGATGCTAAATTTGTTTCTCTGTAAGACCTAGACCTATCCGTTGATAAGTATGTTTATAACAAAATCAATACAATATTAAGCAACGCATTTATCTGACAAAGGTAAATATCACAGTATAGAGTTTCAGGTTTTTAACATTCTTAACCAAAGCAATAAATAAACAGACTCCTCCCAAAGTAAAGATGGAAATATAATTATTCAGTCACTCCATGTTAGATCTGCCCAGAAATTGAAATATTGTTAGCAAACACAGTTTTAAATTTTGTGCTCCAATGAATTGGTAGATCTGTTAGTTTATTGTTTTGATTTCTCTGCATTCTACCACAGGGAAATTATGCAAACTCTTATAGTACATGAAAAGGATACTGATAATTATGGAATTTGCTGCTTAGTTTGAATTTCATGAATGTCTCCTAATCTATTGGCACAGTAACTTATGTGTAGTGGTGTTGCTGCTATTAAGACTTGTGATCTGATGCATGTGTTTGAAACTGTGCAACTCAGTCATGAAAGATAGCAAGTAAAAGTCCAGGTAGTGTTTTCTGATGGGGCTCATTGCTTAAGAGATTCAAGTCACCGTATAGTTCAAGGCTAGGAGTCACGATACAAGCTGATCCCAATCCCACTGATAAGTCAGAAGCCCTTAGAAAGGTTTATAAAATGGGAATCCAGAATCCCACACCACCTGTGGGGTGAGCAACAGCACAGCAGGAATCTATATTTAAATATGCCCTAGGGGTGATCCTCCTGGCCAAGTGGAGGCCATGCTCCCAGAACAGAGGCCAGTAGAGACAGATCATCATGTTCTCTGTTGTAGCCCTGTGTTCATTTTTGTTGTAGTTATTCTTTTTTTTTTCTTTTTTTACAAAATCTATAGGAGTCCCTGGCCAATATAGCATCACAAACATACAAGTTCATGGGCTTTGCTTCAATCTGGAAAGACTACAGTGTTTAGGAGCCCAGTGAGATGTTTTGTTTTGTTTTTTGTTTTGTCTTGTTTTGTTTGTAGTACTGGGGATTGAACTCAGAGTCTTCATGCTGAACTACATCCCCAGGCCTTTGTAATTTTTTTTTTCTTTTTTAAGACAGGGTCTTGCTAAATCACTAAATTGCCCAAGCTTGCTGTCTTCATGCCTCAGCATCCGGAGTACCATGGTTCCAGGCATGTACCTCCACACCTGCCGGAGAGGGAATTGTATTTAGCATAGCTTCTGAGAGCGTGTAAGTTTCACATGTCTCATCTGCATATGCACAGCAGTTCTCCAATGCTGAGGTGCTAGGTCTTCTCTGTTACAAATAATAAGCCTTCAAATTTGTAAACTTAGGAATTTCCCAGTCATAAGCCAAATACCTATACTTCCAAAAGAAAACAAAAAGGTAGTACAGTTCAGAGGAAATTATGCAGGTTTTTGAGCTTGCATTTCCTAGTTGGCAGACTTTTGTTTTGTGATATCAGAGATTGAACTCAACCTTCATAATGAGCTACATTCCCAAACCCTCTTTTTTTTTTTTTAGACAATGTCTCACTATGCAATCCAGGTTTACCTTGAACTCACTTGATAATTCAGGATGGCCTCAAACTTGAAGCAATCCTCCTACTTCAGCCTCCCAAGTGCTGAGTTTATAGGCATGAACTTTGGCTCCATTGGAATTTCACTGAGCCTCAGTTTGTTCATCTCTGAAATAAGACAATAATCCCACAACTTTGTGGAATTATGATAATTAAACAAAATAACTCATGCAAAATAAATACACAAATAAATGGTAGCTATTATGACCATCAATGTTACTAAATGATGTTTTCCAGACCTCTCAATGTCTAAAGTGTCAGTGTATTCCATGTCATCTAGTCTATCATTTTTCTCTTACTGAAAGTACGAATAGAATTTCAGGTATGGTTTGCCCAGAGAATAGTTAAACAAACATATTATTTTGCTTAAGGTTGATGATGTCATACTCCCAAAATATTTTTCTCTGGTTAAACACCTGAAATATTGTAATTACTTCTTGACATTAAGAAGGAAGTAGATAAACCAATGTGTTTAGGGCAAAGTAACAAGGAAGTGCTAGGATCCTATCATAAGAGAAATTGTTTCAAAAACTAGAATTCTCACTAGTAAAAGAGAAGTCATGGGGAAACCATGACAGTTGCCTTCTGTTATACAAATACCTGTTGCAAAGTGTAAGATTCACTAGGATGGCCCCATGGAGAAAACTCAGAACAGGGCCATCAGAGAGCCCCAACACTAAACATCTAAAGGGACTTGGATCTAGGATTTTCTCTGAACTGAGCATTCTGCTTTTAGTCAGGATAACAAGAAATGTGTGTTAATTTTTAAACAGTGATTTTACAATGCTGCCCTTTCTGAATATTCAAAAGCAGTTAGAGCTTTTGCTGGGAATGGGCAGCCTGGAAATGAGAAAGGAGCCGCTGTAATTCACATGAGAAAAACAATCCCAGAGACACAGATAGATGAGCAGTGGAGACTGGCTGTCTCCATCAATTATTTAAGGGCATGCAAAAGTACTGTGGATGGGACCTGGGCTCTCCACAGTGTGTTTAGAGCTCTTACCTTGATCATCATGATAGCTGCTGGTAAATGGGGAAGAAGGCTTCATACAAATGACCCTGCTAGCCACCCACCTGCCACCCAGAACAGGACTCCAGTCCAAAGCAAAGGAGGGATTTTCCTTAACCAGAAAGCCAGATGCTCATTTAACAGAACCCAAATCTTTAAATTCAACAAAAAATAAGAAAAACCATGTTAAATTTAACATGATTTCCATTACACAAATGTCCTTAATCTGAAAATTTGGAATCCAAAATATTTCGAACTCTAAAACTTCTTGAGCACCAACCCACGTGGAAATTTCCACCTCTGAGTTCATGTGACAGGTTGAAGTCAACTAAAAATCCTTCATGAAGTTACCTTCAGGATACGTACATAAAGTGTACGTGAAAACTAATAAATTTTGTGTTTAGATTTGGGCCCCATACTTTTGATGTCTCATTATGAATACACAAGTATTCCAAAATCCAAAGCAATTTCTGTCTCAAGCATTTCAGATAAGGGATTCTCAACCTGTACAAAGCATTATCTAGAAAATTGGAATCCTATAATCTTTTAGGTTATTCCATAAAAGTAATAAGACTTTTGATTGATAATCATGCCACTGCATTAAAATAACCCTTTCTGAGAAAATCAAAGTCTAATGAATGTTTTTTACACGTACTGCAAAAACGAGGTGGCTAATCTATTTACAAAGAGTACAAATAAATTTACATGTGAATTTTATGACTGTTACTCTCCATGTTACCATTTTCTGGAGAGTCATTTTACAGAAGGAGACCATGGAACACAAAGATGCTGTACCCCTTGCTCTGGATCATCCCATAAAAGTGGCAGATTTGGCACCGGAACTCTAACCTGCTTCTCCTGGTACATTACATGGTGAGTATGCCTTCTCCCAATGCTTCAGACCAGAAGTGCCCTACATGTCAGATTGTTTCTGATTTTGGAATATTTGCAAGTATATAATGAGAGGTTTTAGGGATGAATCCTAAGTTTAAACACAAAATTCATGTGTGTTACATACGTACCTTACACATTAACCCCGAAGATAATTTTATATCATGTTCTTAATAACTTCATGCATGAAACAAAGTTTGTGCACATTGAACCATCAAACCTGCAGGATCATATTGTCATTCAAAAAGCTTTAAATTTTGGATCCTTTCATATTTCAAATTTTCAAATCAGGGTTGCTCAACATATATAGGCAGAAGCAGCCAAGTGCCTTAAGGAGATCTGCCAGGCAGGCATTCAAAATGAAGCTCAGCCTGAGTTAGACAAATGTAATGGCTTAGTCTAAAGGAAGGTGTCACGTTAAGAGGCTAGATTAGATAAATGGCCTATATGTCCAGTAACAGATGAGTAGGTAAGGAAAATGTCATATTTACATATAGTGGAGTACTACTCTGCCATAAAGATGGATAAGTTTGAGTTACTTGCAGCAAAATGATTACACCATGAGCCATAAAGCTAAGTGAAATAAGTCAGATATAGAAGATTAAATATTGTATGGTTCCTCTTATATGAAAAGCCGAAAGTATAAATGATTTCAAGAGCAAAATAAAAAATAGATAATTGAAAGTAGGGAGGTAGGCCTTTTACAGATGAGAAGGAGATCTGAGAACAAGGACAGGAGAAAGACAGGAGGTGGAAGACGGGAAGGAATATGAAGAATTAACATGTAATACATGTGTGTAACAGCTCCTCATGATGAATACATTATGCATTGCAAACATGTACTGATAAAATAAAACATAAAAGTTGTACAGATTACAAAAAGATTGAAGTAGAGACAATGCTAAAATATCAACATTAAGGGGTAAGCTGGGAAACAGGCACTGGCATGCCCATCAGAGCCTTGGCATTTGTAGAGTTAACATAGGTTTCCACATCCTAGCTCCCAAATTTTGTAGATAACCTGGGAGACCTACAACAGTCACATACTGAACTTCCATACAGAGAGGCAACACTGTTACTTTTGCACAACTCCAAGGAACATGATTTACCTAGGCTGCAGTTTGGGTGGCACTTTCTGGAATTGTGCAACTCGGCAGTCCAGTGAGGGTGCTTGGCATATTAACAGATGTCTAACCTAGTGAGTCTCAGTGCTTAGCATCTTTACCTTGAGGTAGTTTTGTTGCTTTCTCTATTCGTTACCAAACATGCAGTAGTAGCACTTGTGATGTAGAAAATAGTTCTCATCTTTATGAGGGGAGAAAAGACCCCCTTTACACAATTGCAAGTATAAATAATAGAAATAAAGAGAAAGTGAAAAAGAAGTGTTGATTAAATTCAAGGGTAAAATATCAAATTGGGTAGGTGCTTAGAGTTGCTAAATACTGGATAAGGAATCAAGAGAAAGTAATTTTGAAACTGTTCAGTGAATGTTCCAGCAAGAATTTATTTTAATTGCTTTAAAATTGCTTCAATCCCACATTTAGGGAATCATTAGGGGACTGAAAGGGTCATTTAAAATTTTCACTTATGCTTAACTAAATTTAAGGGAGAAAATTGCATGTTTTAGTAGTATTCACAGAATTGGGGACTGCAAAGGTCTCAAGATGTGTCCTTCTGAAATAGCAAAGGTCTGTGACTCAATATCACTTAATTTTCACAATAGCCCTGTGAAATAAGTATAATTATTCTCATTTAAGAGATGAGGCTACTGACCCTTGGAGAGTTTGGATTATTTCCCAAGCAAGCAATCTGAAGGAAGGATCATGCTGCATTATTCCTTGTTCCATCCCCAAGGTCTGGAACGTGATAGACATTCAGCACGCCACTTCACAAGTTCTCAAAAGTGTGGTCCCTGGGCCACAAGAATGAACATCACCTGGGGGCTTGTTAGAAATGCAGATTCTCAGGTCCACCCCACACCTCTTGATTCAGACACTCCAGATCCAGGGCTCTGCAAGTTCTGTTTAACAAACCTTCAGAAGATTCTGATGTCCACTGAAGTACGCACGCTCTTCTGCATTAAGTGTATGTTGAATGGAGAGCATACAGATAGGAGAAGGTGAATCCAGGATTCTCAGAATCCCGAGGCCAAGATTAAACGGAAAAGTTAAGATGAGAGAGACAGAAATCATAGGTTTTAGAGGATAAGTTAAGGCACGTCCCAGCTATGCCTTTAAGGGTGCCTCCCACCTCCTACATCTTCAGAGTCGCTTGACCTCAGACAATCAACTGCTGCACTCACAGAGCTGAGTGTCACCACCACACTTCTCTGCTGGCTGTGTGCATGGAATCTGAGGCCCTTCCCTGCAAAGAATACAATTAGTCAAGTTTCCATTTTTCTTTCTTCCTCCAAAATCCCCCACAGTAAAGGCCACCTGAGGAAAGAAAATTTCATCTTGCACAAAACCAGATTTATCTTCGTTCTTTGCACAACAATGCAATGAAAGCCCAAATGATTTTTCCACATTTGGTAGCACTTAGAAGCTTTTCATCAGCGCAAGAATAAAGAGGAGAACTATTTTCCTCATTTCTGTTTACTGCAGCGATACAGCTGAAAGAAAACAATTTAAATCTATAAATGACTGAGATGTTTTTGACTTAAAACAAGCACCAAAGTCTCAGTTATTATCTAGAATCACAGCTCGTCTGAGATGAAAGAGATCTAAGAGACCATCTACCGAGTCGGTGCAAGATGATTTGTGATAGTACCAGAGACAATTTCTTTTAAAGAGCGATGCATGTATTTTAGTATCTATCAGGGAGAAAATGTAACTTACATATCAAATTCGTGGTTTCTTGGGTATTAAAGCACAAGTCATTAGTAGGTAAAAAATAAATAAAGGTGATTACAAAAAGAGAAAATAAGAAATAGTCCAGGCATCACTGCAGATATGGTAAAAATAATGCAAATGAAGTGTGATGTTTGGTGACAGTCTCCTTTCATGAAGTCCTTGTGGGGAAGGGAATGTAGCTCCAAAGGAGAGGCTCTCAGGAAGGAAGCAGTAGGGAGGAGAGGGGCACGGTTAAGAGAAATAAAGAAAGTGATGATTCACCTGGTGACCAGCTAGACGAGGAAGCTGTTATTGTCCCGGGGCTAAAAGAACAAGGGAAGGGAATAGTGTGACCAGAGCTTTGAAGGAGAGGTGGCCCAATGGAACCCAGACAACACTGGAGAAAAGCAGCAGGGAAGGAATAATCCCACCTCTTCTCCTGTTCTCCCACCTCCCACCTGCCCTTCCCAATGGCCAAACCCAACCAGAAGTGAGTCAAAGGAACTGGGAGATCCTCGGTGTACAGGCCATCCTCCAATGACACAGGAGGACAAAAGACAAGTGTAGTGATGGGAACTGTAAGAACCAGGATACGGAGACATGGGGTTTGTCCAAACTGTTTCTTCTATCCAGGAATACAACCAGAAGGGAAAGTCAGGTCATGGAAGCCACCAGAAGACTCTCTGGGCTGACCAGAAATCCTGCTAGGGCAATTCATACATCTTAAAGAAGTCACTTAAGCTCTCTACATTGTGGTTTCATTGTCCAAAAAATTAGATAATTATTTCTACTTTCCAAATTTCCTGTGAAGATTATAAATAACATAATATTGTTGGTGCACTGTAGGTGGCCAATAAAAAATAACTACAAGTGAAAGAAGCAACACAAAAGGTCACATATTGTATGATTCTATTTGTAATAAATATCCAGGACAAATCCGTAGGGGGGAAAAAAACAGATTGGGGCTTGTCAGGGTAGGAGGGGGGATGAATGGGAGGTGAATGTTTGATGGGTACAGGGGGAGGATTTGTGGGTGGGTAAAGAGCAATGAAAATGTTTGAAACTAGATAGATGTTGTTTGCACAACGCTGTGAATGTGCTCAGTGTAAGTGAGTGGTTCACTTTAAATTGGTTTATTCATTTGTTAAGGTTGCTGTGAAGAAGTACTTTCAGCTGGGTGGATTAAACAGAAATCTACTGTCTCACCCTTTTGAGGCTGTAATGTCAAGATCTGTAAGTCCAAAGGTTGGTTTCTTCTGAGAGTGGTATGGGAAGGATTTACTCCCAGCCTTTCTGCTTGTCTTATAAACAAATGGCCCTTCTTTTTTGTCTCTCCACTGTCTTCCTTCTATGTGTATCTCTGTGTCCAAATTTCCCCTTTTTATGAGGGTTTCAGTCCTGTTAGATTAGGGGCCCATCCTACAGCAGTACAATCTCATGCTAACTTAGCTAATTACATCAGAAATGTTTCTACTTCCAAATGAGTTCTTGTTTTTAGATACTGGGGACTTCAACACTTGAACTTAGGGGATAAATTTTACCTACAATTCAACCTACATCTGTGGTTAATTTTGTATTATATAATTTTCACCTCAATTAAAAATGGAAAGCATTAGCAACTAGTTATTATGATCATTATTGTGAAATTCTGGTCAGTGATCCAGTATCACAGAAGCCACCCTGAGATAATTTTTTCATGTCACATGAAAACACATGGTGAGAATTAAATCTATTTGGGTCCTGATATAGCCAATTCTGTACACTAATACTTTAATAGTTAAGGCCCATCATATTAAGTTCCTTCAAAAATATCTGATAGTGGGGGTTATGAAGATTTCATTGAGACATTAAGAAGAGAATTCAAAGGGTTTCTGAAGGTGTTCTCACCTTTCCCCTGAGCTGAAAACTAGGTAGCGGACATCATGGTCCAACCAGCAGAACCTGGGCATGGCACCATGGTACTGACCATTAACTGTATACTGAAGATATTGTGATAACCTCTTAACTACTTAGCCATGAGTTTCTTGCTCTGTCTATGCTGTCTTCATATTCACTGTGAACTGGTTTAGTTCTACAATGCTTACTCACTCTTTGGTATCATACTACACTACTGTGCCTGATCACTTCATGCTATAGTCATTGTTTTTGTGTCATTTTTGTCACTGACTGAAGCCAAGCTTATGTAGTTGTAAATGCTCAGAGTTCACTATGAGTAAGCATAGGTCTTTTTTTTTTCCTTCCCTCAAACATGCTTCGTGAAATGGGAACTGATCCTCTTTCATTTTGGACACTGGAGAAGGCATCTCTTTGGCCTTATGCTCTACATGGTCCATGTGCTAAACCTAGGGCTCTGTCCCATTCATGATCTCTGCCAGCTCCATTGTCTCTCCTATGAAATCAAATCACTCCAGAGTCCACTGCTTCAATTGTGCAGTCTTTTGTGACTCATAATTCATGAAACCTACACCAGAGAGAGGCATTTTAGAGATTCCTGTCTACCACCATGTCTTCAACACAGCACATAGCACAGAAACTGCCAACGTATACTATTCCCAGAAGTACAAGCAGATCACTCCATAGGGCAGCAGTATTCTCAGCAGCTAAAAAGTTAAAACAACTACAAGTTCATCAAACAATGAAACGATAAACAAAATGTGGTATACCTATACCATGGAGTATTATTTGGTCATAAAAAGAATGAAATAGTAATGCTCCAAAATGTGCTGGAAGCTCAGTCTTCAGTGGGGTGGTATTGAAAGGGGGGGGCACCTTTAAGGATAAGAGGGTGGCTATTGCGAGGTAATTATGGTATGCAGTGCCATGTTCATGAATGGGTTAGTTCAGTCTCCCAGGAGAGTAGGTCACTGTACAAGAAAGAGTCAGGTCCCTCTCTGATTTTGCTTGCACACACGAAGGTAACTGCCTCTCCTCTACACTGCCTTGTAGTATGGGAAGATACCATGCTGCTTGCACCTTCCAACCACAAGCATCATGAACCAAGTAAGCTTCTTGACAAGCTACTCAGCTTCATGTATTTTGCTATAGCAAACAAACTAGACTAAGCCCAGTGATAATACAGTAGGCCTCCACTACTCTCATTCTGTTCTGCTGAGGGAACTCCAGGAGTTTATTTCCATTTCTGTGTACTGCTTCTTGTAGCAATCACTAATATGGATTGAAGACTGACTATGGTACGTATCCAGGGCTGATCTCAAAACCTCATACTGAGACCTCAGTTCCCACCCACAAAGGGTGCAAGCAATATTATTTGGCAAGTGCTTTAAATTTGAATAGTGCTTCACCTTCACCCTTTACAGACTATTTTACTATAACTAAGGGGATATCATATTGAATTTGGTGCCAAAATAGCATCCTGGGTGAAACTCAAACAGGGATAAACAGGTGTGTATGAATCACCTTAGTGATTTTAATGTTTTTCCCTCCCTATAATTCCACAAACAGTGCCTGAGATGATCGTTTGAATAAAACAAGAGTAATACCAGTGGTGTGGTGGTTAATCTGGATTGTTGGTTTGACCAGATTAAGAGGCTTGGAGAGGAGATGGGATTGGCAGGGCACTAAGTTATCAGTGATTTTACCCACTAACAAGGCCATAACTGAATGGGTTAGAAAGCAGTGGGGCCTGATTGGAGCAGTAGGGTAATAACAGAGTGACCTTGGGAATTATGTCTGCTCCCTGGCCTCTTCCTCTCTGGCTCTTTCCAAACTGCTCTGTTTTTGATGGTTTTGTTTTTGTTTTTGTTTTTGTTTTTGTTTGCCACCACAAGTTGAGCAACTTTTCACCACTGTGCCCTTCAGCCATGATATTTCTGCCTTAAACCCAGCTGGCTATGCACTGAAATCTCTCAAACCCTTTCAACTTTAAGTTGAATATGATGAGTATTTGGTCCCAGCAGCAAAAAGCTGACTAATACAAGGCTTAATAAAAACACCTTCTTTCACTTTTAAAACCTCTGCTCATATATTCTTACATTTGATCTTTATGGAAATCCTTACCGAAAAAAGAAACCAACTATTCTCATATTTCAGATGATAAATTGTGGCTCCAAAAAAGTTTAGAAAGAACTTGAATGAAAGTCTCCTGACTTGTAACCTTTTGCACAATGTGCTGTCCACCAGCTAAATCATTTTGGGGGTGATATACTCACAAAAACTGGGCCAATTTGACTGATTTGCTATCTCTAATGTGAAATTTAGCTTGACGCAGTTCTCCCATCTAGCTAGAATGATTTTCTATTGGTATTGTCTTCAAATATAGTGCTTCCATGCTAAATATCCTTATTTCCAGTGTTGAAGCAGAACATTAAAATGATTGGTTTTATGTATAATGCATATACCTAGTGGGAATTGACCCCTGATTCTCTTTGGTATCAACACTCTTCACTTACCTGGAAGTAGGGATGGCCATGGGGGGATAACTGGTGTGTCCCCCAATAACCAAAAAGGACATTTAAGGCAGATCCCCCCAGGGGCTGCTCATCTCCTCATGTAGAACTATGCGAAGGAAGATTTCAGATCTCTAGTAGGTATGGCATCCCATAGATCATATTTCCCTTTGTGTTCACAGCCAGGAAATCTTCAAATCCCAGTAAATCCCACTTTCTCTCCTCTAAGCCCTCATCTTGCTCCATTTTCCATGGGAAAGGAGAACAGCTGGTTTTTCCCAGGAGAAGCAGCAATGCCTGAAATCTGTCCACTCCAGCATGTTGTGGATTCCAACTATTTCAGTGTCAGACAACTGAGTGTTAATTACCTCCCTGTGACTCCCACATCTGTGCTGATGTGTGCAAGGCCAAGCTGGCCAAGCTCAGCATCCCAAGAAGAAAAAGCAGAAAGCAGGCTAAGGACTCCCTGGAGGGTCCCAACCTCACACCACAGATTCTCATACATTGCTCAATACCACACTTTATCTCCTGCCCCACACTCTGGGCCCACCTACCACCGCCTCCCAGGTGCTCACATAGCCACAGACACCCTCCCACACTCACATAGAAACCCTTGGGATCGGCTTTCTTCCCCTTTCTCAGTTCTCCTCCTCACTACTCCTCCCCACCCTTGATCCACTTATTTCCTCTTGGGTGCATTGGAATGCTTCCACCCCTCTCAGTACAGACCTAAAGCCTCTTCATTATAGCTGCCACTCTTATCTGTTCCCTTGTCCATAGCCAGGGTTTCTCAGGACAACTTTCCACAATAAATCCTTTCTCATACAATCTGTGTTCTTTTTTCCATGGTTTAGGGTGACTGAGAGAGGCAGAATCTGTGTCCCTCATTATTGCCACAAACCCAGTGAGGCTGAGGGAGTAATAAATACAGTGTGAGTGCTCTGTGTAGTTTTGCTAAAACCTGGCCAGGAATGCGAAAGTAAACCTGAGAAGCCAGTGTTGGTCCTGAGTCTCTTCTCAAAAAATCTGCTTAGGTTAGTGAGGCATTGAGCTGGAAGCAGGTCCCAACTGTGATCACAATAATATAAACACATCATAATGAATACATGACCTCATGTCGTGGTTCACTTACTGTTGCTATAACAAAATACCCGAGACTGGTTAATTTATAAAGAATAAAATTTTATTTAGCTTGAAGTTCTGGGGGCTGAGACATTCAAGAGCATGGTGCCAACATCTGCTCAACATCTGGCAAGGTCGTCTTGCCACAGTGTAAGAGAGCAGTGGGTGTCTCATGATGAGGAGGAGCAAGCATGCCAGCTTGGATCCCTCTTCCTCTCCCTATAAAACCACAAATGCTGCCCTGAGGTCCCACGCTCGTGACCTCATCTAACCATAATCACCTACCAAATGCCCCTCCTCCAAATGCCATCAACATATGACTCACGGATTTAATTTCCAACACATGAAATTTTAGGGGACATAGTCAAATCATAACATCTAATTATATAAAAAAATAGATAAGCAGTCATCAAAAACTACTATGAGTGTTTAGATTTTCTAACATATTTGTTACAGTAAAAGGCACATTGCCATGAGTCTCCCTCAAAGTACTCCCCCTTGCTTCCAACAGACTTTGCTCATTCTGGCCACTTTCTGAAACAGTTGCCAGAAAATCTCATTGTGAATGTCTTTTATTCCCATAGCTTTACTTAGTCATTCATTTACTTTTTTATTTATTATTGGATTACTACATGTTTGTAGTACATAATGATTATATTAACCCTAGGGAGTTGTGTATGTACACAATGCATCTTAACATATTTTTCATCTTCTTCCCCTCCCCTCTTCTCTCCCTTACAAGGTAGGCCCAAAAATTTGGTAAATGCTTCTGCCAAGTGCCACCCAATGGAAAGATAATGAGTACAGAAATTTGTATTTACACACAGTACAATACTCTGTCATAAAGAGGGATGAACTTCAGTCACTTGAAGGAAAATAGACGCACCTTGAGATCATCATATTAAGTGAAATAAGTCAGACAAACATGACTTCTTCCATATGATAAACCCAAAATATAAGTTATAGAGCAGAATAAAAGGTAATAGGAAACAAGAAGATAGATCTTTTGCAAAAGGGAAGAGATCCAAAAGACAGAGAAGGATGGAAGGAAGGAGAGAGTAGAAGAGAGGGGGATAAAAGGAAAAAATTAATATGTGTCCTACACATGTACCAACTCCTCACAACAAATGTGATCATTAAATAATACAAATACCAAACAAACATACATTATGGCTTGTGTCTAGATGTCCCCCCAAAGCATCATGTGCTCATAGGTGGCGCTTTTCAGAGCTAGCTAGATCTAAGATGTTTAATAGTGGGATTAAAGATGCGTGGTTCTGGATTAGTCCAGTGATTGGTTTAGCACAGTTCTGTATGTGGACAATAGGAAGCCCCACTCTAAGTGTGGGTGGTACCGATCAATAGGCTTATAGCCTGAGTGGAATACAAGGGGAAAAGAATGGGAGGCTCACTGATGCTACTGTTGCTGCTTGCTGCCTCCTGTGTGCTCTGCCATGGGCTGTTTCTCCTGTCTGACGGCCCTCTGCCATGTCACCCTTCCTTGGAGCTGACTGTGGACTGAAATCTCTACAAGCTGTGAACCAAAATAAACCTTTCCTGCTTTCACTTGTGGGTGTTTGGTGTTTTGTCTAAGCAATGAGAAAGCAACTGAGACACACATAATAATAAAATAAAATATTATGACACATCCCCATTGATCTTATTCACTAGATCTGACATTATGTAACTTCTGACTCTTCCCCAATGTTAAAATAACCATGAAAGAGAAATGTTCTTAAAGGATTCAGTGTATCAAGGAAGCCACAGCAGTGCAACTAAAGTCAGTCAAGGAAAGAATTTCCAAAACTACTTCAAAAAATGGAAAAATAATGAAGTAAGAATGTTTGAAGTGAGGTGGGATCAAGAGGATTAATAATAATGTCTCATACTGTAATAGTTTTTTAAATGTGAATACACATAATGTTTTTCAGTCAAATCTTGTACAATGAGAGTCTAATAGATATGTTTCATGAATTTTCAATACTAAATTATAAAAACCTGTGTACTAACCAGAGATCATTTTGGGTCAAAGTTCATTCATTATCACTACTGAGGTGCTAAAGTCTTTTGAGGACTTGAATCTATATTACCTTCATCTCCATTATCCCTATAGGCCCTTCATGAACCTTACAAAATCTCCATTCATCTTGTATCAGTCAGGTTTTACTAGAGAAATGGATATAGCACAAGATAGACAAATGTATAAGAAATTACAAGATTGGCTCACGATGGTCAGTCATAGAGTTGGATGAGGAAGCATGCAGAGGGTGTCTGCACACTAGAGGCTGAAGGATCCAGTCCAAGGTCTGGAGCTTGCTGCAGTGTTCTGTGCAAGTCTGCATCAGGAGGCAGACAGTTCTGCAACAGAAGGCTGAAGAGCCTATGGTGGAAGGCTGAAGAGTCCCAGGCAGAAACCAAACGGTCTGCACCAGAAGCCAAGAGACAACGTGCAAGCTGGATGTGAACACTAGAGCTCCCCCAAAGAACCAGCAATTAGTCCTTCCTCATTTCCTTTTTTATTGTATGCAGGTTACTCCCCCCCAGAGGGAGCGGTCCTCTACACCCACATCATCTCCATGTCTATGCCCTCCTCTTGCATAGGCTGAGGATGTTCACAAAGTGGGGACCCTGGTCCCCTGATGAATCACTTAAACTTCTAAACTTCGCGAGTTGATACAATGAACAACATCCTAGAGAGGTACAGGCATGTCCTCTATACTCCAGGATATAGAATGACTGAGCTACTAAATTAATCTTCTAGACTTCTCAAGCTAACACAGTGTATCAACCATTACACTGCTCCTTCTGCAAATGGAACATCATCAGGAACACCAGATTACAGTCTCCAGGCCCACCTTACCTGGTCCCCATATAGGGGATCTGTGATCCTCAGTGACGAGTCTAGAGCTGGGACCTGGCAAGTAGGACCTCAAATAAGGTTTTGATTATCCCATAGCCAATAGAGGACATAGCCGGATAATCTCATATACAACAGCTCTTAATGGGGTGGAGGAGCCCCCAGTGAGTCACCAAAGCTTTTCTATATCATCAGCTTGGGCAGTTACTTACTGTTTTGCAATTAAATTCACTCAGGAAAATGGAATCATTACTGTGAGGAGTAGCTAACCAGCAAAGGGCGAAAGTGTGCTCTCAGCCATATGGCAGGCAATTCCCAGTGATGTCAACAGAAAATTGCACATGAGTAACTGCGAGGCAAGTTTCATCCCTGGGAGAGGCCCTGAAGTCTTACTGTCATAAAGGGAAATGGTAAAGTATAGGAATCAAGTGAGGCTGTGTAAAGCCATCATTTTCATGCAAACATAGGCAGACCTTCTGGGTCAAGTTGACTAATACCACAAAGTTCATAGAACTTATTTTCTCATTCTTTCTTAGCCAATATATTAATGATGTGTGAATAGATTTTTAAACCAAAATATAGACTAAAACTTGAAAAAAGATAAGAACACTACTTCCAATTATCTAATAAATTATATACTTGTAGAATTAAAGTTGTTCTAGGGCATCTTCCCACCCACTCCTCAGAGAATGGGAGAGACACAGAGAGAGAGACAGAGAGAGAGAGAGAGGGAGGCATCCATGCACACATAGCCAATAAACCCAGAAGAGATTTTCACAATAAATGTCTTTCCTTTTCAACTTGATAGGGACAGAAAAGAGTGTCCACAAAATGCTTAATTTTTAAGATTTCTTTTGACAATGAAGATTCTGCAAAAATCAAAGAGACTCAAACATAATGTTTTTAGCCAGTAAATAAAGATTCACAATGTGCTGAACATAATACCGAAGAAAGGCATGAGGTCTAAAATTCAGTGTACCATGATAGGGCCTATATTAGAAGTTATTGATAAGAGTGAGAAGTTAACACATGTACAGCAATGAAGACAGAGCTCGCTCCTGTTAAGTGTTGCCTCTTCCTCAACAAGGTGGCAAAAGACCATCTTAGAGCTAATCCTGCCATCAGCCTTTTCTCGCAGAGAACCTCTAAACTCTCAGGGGGGTGAACTGGTATCAAGTCACCAGACAGCACCAGCAATCCTATAGTGGGTGCCGGCCTAGGCTGGATCCCACAGGCACATTACTAAGAACTAGCAGTATCCAAAATAAGTAAAAGTGATCATTTCTCAATCAAAACAATCCCTGCATTCTCAGTGTGTTGTTTTACAAGGCTGGAAGTGTATATAAAGTCACAGAATAAAGATCTTGCCTTTTCCTTTCGTAGGTTCCTAGTATGTGATTGCTTCATCAATTTCATAAGAAGGAGGATCACTAAAGAGGAGACAAGTGGAAGAGAATGTGGAGTTATTTGGGAAAGGACAGAGGCTCAGGAGGATCATTCACTTGTTTCACCATGGCATTGTTTGAAGGGAGGATAATGAACCAAAGTAGGATGATTACTGCAGAAAAGATAATCATGACTCAAATAAAAACAGTAGCTAACATTGACAATGTTCCCCCATGTACCAGGCATGCACTAAGTGGCATGCATTATCCTTCTGTACCCTTTTAACCATCCCATGAGGTTATGACAGATATGACAGATTCATGGGCAGAAATGACAGATTCACAGGCAGACATGTCCAGGGCTTCAGTTACTAGTACAGTCACCTGGCCTTGAGGTCCCTGTTAGCAAGCTCCAATCATAGGCATAGAAAAATATATATATTGAGCAGTGACTCTTTGATGGCATCTAAAACATTTGATTCTTATAACAACTCCAGCGTGGACCCACTGGGACGGGGACACAGAAAGTGACCTGTCCATGCTCACATCCCTGGGAATCAGTTGAGCCTTGATTATTGAATGCACCATTGAAGCCCAGAATGCTGCCATCAAACTCAGGTTCCTCTCTAGACACACAAGGCTCCTTACCCACTGCCTAGTTTACACTGCACTTAAACCATTTGTGTATTGACCACTTCAAGCATAAACTACCATTCTCCAGGCTGGTACTGGTAGTGAATGAGGGTACAGCCAATGAGTGCTCTCCACTGCATAGAGTATCCTTAGAGGAGAGAGGATTATCTTTGCAGTGGGCTGCAGCAGTTGACCTATAGCAGCAAGAGCGAAGAGCAGGGTTACCCAGGATCAAAGGCATCAGCCCAGAGGTTGGACAGAAATCATGTCACCAAACTGAAGGGAGTGACCCAGGAGAACACCAGGTCTGTGCCTAAATCACAGAAGATAGGTTGTGAGTCAGTGGGTTGGAATGAATCAAAGGCATGTCCTTCCAATGGCCCATCACATTCGTGGCATCATCCATGACTAAGCTTTATCCTGGGTCTACACAGTGAGCAACCTACCAGCAAGCAACTTTACTGTGCCGTTTCACAAATTCTCTCCTGGGTGCTCCAGCACCCAAGATTACAGATAACAAATTTGAGTTTCACGTGAAGGGTTACCCATTTGGATGACCAAGATTCATCTCAGTGTTTTTTTTTCCTCCAAAACTAACTGTTATCATTTATATCTAGATGTCCCTTAAGAGCCTCACATGCTCAAATATGGGGTTTTGGAAGGTGAGTGGATTATGGGGGATTATAACCAGCATGCTGTTACGAGGTGGGGTCCAGTTGGAAGAGGCAGGTTACTGGGGGTGTGGCCTAGAAGGGGTTATTTTCCTCCCCAGCTTCTCCCTTCAGTCTCTCTGCTTCTTGCTTCCTGTTTCTTGAGCAGTTTTCATCTGCCATGTCCAGCTGACTTGGAACCAGTCAACTGTGAAACTTCTACAAACTGTGAACCCAAAAAAAGCCTTCCTCCTTTGATTTACAGGTGTCAGGCATTATGTCTCAGTGATAAGAAAAGTGACTACGACACTACTGTTACACTTAATCTGATGTGGTATTATTTCCAAGGCCATATTGGAATGTTCCCTTTAATTCATTCCAGACCTTTTCCTGGAGATGTGTAGTAAAAGATTACCCTCAGCAATGTCTCATGCCTTCCTCTGTTTCACCTGAGACACGTAGATGCCCTTGTTAAACTCTCTGGGCCCATGAATATTTCACATTCTAACTTCCTCACCAACTGGGAAAGGACTTCATCCCAGTTCTACTAAAAGAGAGACTGAAGGTCTAATGATGCTTTAGTGTCTCTAAGTATGAGAAATCCTCTTGCTTAATTTTTCTAAAGATAAGAAAGTGACAGGACTCTCAAACAAGGGGACAGAAGGGTGTTCCAGAGGTGGCAGCTGGAAAGGTGACAGCTAAATTGGCAAGCACAGCATGTCAACAGTGACTCCACTTCACAGCCTGCAACTTCTCCATGCAGTGTATTTGAAGTACTTGTTTCCTCATAAGAGAATGTTCAAAAACCAAAATTCGACAAGGACTTTAGCTGTACGGTCACACAAAGTTTGTGAGAACAGAATGCAGAACTCAGTTTAAAGTAAGGAGAGAGCAACAAATATTATTGGGGAATTTGTGATCTTCGTTCATGAAAAGCGTTGTATTTTTATAGAGTGGACACGTGCAACAAATTGATGATCAGTTTTCAAATCATTTGCCTCTTTTTAAATGCACTCACCACTCAAAACCTCCTTAACCTAATTTAATCATGTCTTGGCATTTCAAATAGCACTTCAGAATCTAGAATGGCTTAAGCTCTTCACTCAGAATTAGAATTCTGATTTCACCAGACACTCATCTCTCTGCTTCTCTCTTACCTCCCAGTGGACTTTCTTCAAGCTGCCAGTCTGAGTGGTCCTTTTAAAAGTGACAGGTCACACCATTCTTGCTCAGAACAATCCCAGGTTTTCTCTTGATGAGTCAAAGAAAAACCTCCAGTTGACTGTGACTTTCCCAGGCCATCCAACCTCCCAGCCTCCTCCTGCCTGACCTCAAATCCTACCTTGCCTTTTCTCTCTCCACACAGGCCACCTTGCAGTTCTGGAAGCAAACCCAGCACGTATTCTGTTTGCACTGACCAGTCTCTCTGTAGAGGATGGTCCCCCTCCTGGCACTGGAGCAGTTTTTGCCTTCACCTCTTTCAGATCTGGACACCAATGTTCCCTTAGCAGTGAGGCCTCTACCTTCTCCACTACAATGAGGCATCAAACTCCACTCTGACACACACACACACACACACACACACACACACACACACATTCCTTACCTCCTCTATCCTGCTTTCTTTCCTTTCTAGCACTTAATTGCTTTTTATTCTATGAGTTCTCTGCATGAGGGTGGGGGCTTCGTCTTCTCTTATTTGTTACTGAATCCTCAGAGCAGTGCAAGTAGCTAGAAAACTTTAAGTTTTGGCTTGTCTGGCATGATTGATACAGGGTCCAGGAATTGGCTGACTGACTCAGGGAACAGCATCAAGCTGTCACAAGCTAGCCATGTGAACCTCAGAGCCCAGTCTCATCCCTGCTGTCAGCACCAGCCAGCTAATATTTTAACTGTGTCTACTCATTTGCTCCTCCTTAGACAATGAGCTCCTTGCTGGCAGGAATAGTATCTTATGGAAGACATATCTTATGGAAGACATAAATTTAACCTAACACAGATTTTGTAAATGGTTATCATACATCAGACACTAGGCCAGTCACTCAGAGAATCAAATGCACTGTTGATCCCGGGATGCAGGACACCTTGCAGGAAGCTGAGCTGCTCACATAGAGTTGGGCACTGAACAACTTGCACAATGGTAGAGAACAGCCCTGAAATGATGATCAGTTAAATACTAATTCCAGTTGATTATAGGTTCCAATATTGCTCATATCTTTTTGTTGTACTGGTTGACTGGTTAGTCTAATGAAGTCGCCTTCTTGGATTATTGCTTTTACATTTCTATGATAGCCATGAAAATATGCACTGTAGTCATCCAACTATAGGGAGAGTAATTGACCAAAGTCCTTGAATGCTGGACCTTGAAACCCACTGCCTAACCCATGCTTCCTGCCAATGATAGCACAGGAAGGAAGAGACAATGATGTGGCTTCAAGTCTTGAAAGATACACATTTCTCCAGTGACCAACAGTGACTTGAGGAGTCCCTGATGGTCTGTCTACAAACCCTTCTCAGACTAAATGGCATTGGAGGACACTGTCATCCCACCTGCCTTAACTCTCTCCTTTGACTTTGGACAACCTTGCATTATGGTCTGATAGTCCTCTCAACCTTTCCCCACTTCCTTCCCCCATAAACTCTCTGGGTTTTACCTAATAGAACCCTTGCCAGTCTAGTTTCATCTTGGCTCCTGCCTATTAGAGGGCCTGAACCAATGTACCTTTTTTCTCAACTCCTCAAGTCTAGATTTAATTCCTTGTAACATGTCTCCCACACAGGGCAATTGCCCCAACAAGCAAATCAGGTGGAGTTTCTCCCTCCTTGAAGTTCTTTGCTAGATGCCCACCAGTCACAGATAAAATCTAGCATGCTTATGCACATATGAGACTTTCCTGTTCTAGTTTTTCCAGTTTTTCAATCCCCCTCTGCAACCTTGACCATATGTAGCTTTCCATTTTATTCTTTAGCAGCCACAGTTCCCAAAAGGGGGTGCTCTCCTATGCTGTTTTAGTTTAGCATTTTTCACCAATGCGTGGAAAGCCACCTGATCCCAACTTTCGACTGACCATATGCACACACGTGCATGCAGGCACATGTGCACACATGCATGCACATACACACCTGTGTGTGAGCACATGCACACTCTATCTTTCCTGCAGTCAAGACTCAGCCCCCGTGAGGTTTGTTGGATGGAGCTTTCTGCACACTCCTTTGTCTGACTCAGATTCTTGCACCTGGCAAAGCCTCCTGTGCAGAACTCTTCACAGCACAGCAGTTTAGGCTCCTGTCTCTTTCAGACAAGGTTCACACAGATAGCAACCATTAAGGGTACCCTAAAGGCCAATCTGTTCAGCCCTTCTTTTCTCAGGGATCCTCCACCAGCTCAAACCATGGGATGACTTCCCTGAGCCATGCACAGCCTTCTCATTCAGCTTTGCCCAGTTCCCCCACCACTGTTCAGTGAGCCAGATTTGATTACATAGCATTTGGGCCAGTCCCAGCCTCCTCTTCAGGACTGCAGGCTTTGAACCAAGGAAAAGTCAGGCTGTGTTTTGGAAGCTGGGCCTGAAGAATCATCTCCTATCATTCTGCAAACAGGAGAAAGTAGATCCAGTAGACAAAAAGGAGAAGTAAGGAAAAGAAGGATCTAATACCTTGTTCCTTCTTGCTGGGGTGAGACATTTCAGCATCCTTCTAGGAAACTTCTCTGTTCTGTTAAGCTAGCTTGGAAAAGATAAGCCATACTTTTCATCTCAGCATGCAAAGTATGTGGCATGTTTAAGGGAAAATGAATGAATGAATGAGCAGAAAGATTGCGACTGAGGACAGTGATGTGAGATTCACCACTGACAGACTAGGAAGCTGAGACTGAAAGACATTTGAAGGCAGCTCTCTGTGACAAGATGGTGATACTGACACTAAGAGGAAGCCAGGTGTGGTGTAATCCTAGCATTCTGGAAGCCAAGGGCAGGAGAATCACAAATTTGAGCCCAGCCTGTGCAACTGAGCAATGTAGCAAGATCTTGCCTAAAAATACAAAATTAAAAAGGGCAGAGGATGTAACTCAGCACAAAGGCCTTGGATTCGATCCCCAGAAGGAAAGGATCCCAGGGAAAGAGTACACCACAAATATAACAACAGCCATCCACACACAAGAGAGGAGAATCAGCAGCTCAAACTAATCAGGAAATAGTAAGTACTGGCCCAGCCCCCATGCCCTTGAAGCAACCTTGCTGCTGACTCAGAAGCAGCTTTGCTTCCCTGGCTGACAAAGAGATCTGTTCTGTATCTCTAGGATGCTTCTCACTTGTCCCAATGCCCAGGCCTTCAAATTCAGTGACATGGTCCTTCTGGGATAGATGGCTTAGCAGCACGGAGGGTGGAGTGTCCTCTCCTAGGCCTTTGGTATGCCCCTTGGTGATTCATCCCGCACAGAGGGAAGCAATGCAAGGGGGATTGCTTGCAGAGGTACTGTTTGCAAAGTGCCCATACAAAGCTGGCTTCTAATAGGTGCTCAGTGAAAAGCACTTACCCTGCTTCAGCCTCAGTTTCCTCTCAGCAGAATGAATTAAATAGGACCTGATGCTTTCCAAGGTTTTATCCACTTTTTACTGAGTTTGATTTTTAGCAGTCATAGCACAGTCGAGGGGCATAGCTTTGGGGCATTCTTGGTGTCACCCAATCAAGCCTGTGCCAAAATCACAACCTGCCAATGGAACAAACATCCCACAAGGACGAAAGGAGAAACATCAGGCATGGTGACAGTGATGGCAATGTTCTTTTGTGGAGTTAATGGTCGTTAGCTGGTCTTCGAGGGTCCCCTGAGTATCTCTGCTGCTAATTAGGAACAATACAGCACGAGGAGTCTGGGTCCCCAGGGCTCCTTCTTCATAATTTCTCATGACTCCTACTTCTTTGTGGTTGATGCTCCATCCCATTAGTGCAGGCTGCTCTCCTTATCTCTGATTGATGGAAATAAAGTAGGACAAAGGCAGCCAGAGGAGCCAGCAAGCCTGGGTCCCCAGGCAATGCCTCCAGTGCCTTCCCTGAAAAGTAAAATCCCCAGCCGAATCTAGACACTGGCTTGGAGCCCTGAACTTGGCTGCCTCATTCTTTTGGTATTTAGGGAGGGCCTTTGTATGTGCCAGGTATGCATAACTGGGCAGCAAACTTATCCAAAAGCAATTAATGTGGTATACTAAGTACTTTCGTATATAGAAAGTGAGATCAAAAAATACGGAGGATTTTAAAAATTTTATTACAGTAAAAGACACACTGACATTAATCACCCTCAAAATACTCCTCCCAGCTTGAAACACATTACGGTGTATCTCTGTCCACCTTGCTCACCAGATGTGGCCCAGGGTGGCTTCTGGCTCGTACCCAAAGTCAAAATGACTATGAAAAGTGGATGTTTTGCATCAGTTTAGGACACCAAGGCAGCCACAACAGAACAACTAAAGATCCCTATAAAAGAAGACTTCCAGAACTGCTTCAGAAAGTGGCAAGAATGATAGGATAAATGTACTCAAAGCAGGTGTAGTATTTTGAGGAGGATCAAGGCAATGTGCCTTTTACTATAATACATTTTTTAAAAATTTTAGACATCCACTGTAGTTGTCAGTGATACCACACACATTTACCAAGTACACTGACAGCACCTGTGTTTACCTGAGGTCACATAAGTGGAAATTCCTCATCATGGCTGAACAGCCTATCAGAGATCTTGACAAAGCCCATCCCATGTCTGACTCAGTTTCTCCAGCTCAAACTCTAGCCTCCTCCTTTGTCCTACAGCCCCTGTAAGCTGTGGTTCCAGTGGACCTGACACTTGAACCCAAACAGGCAATTACTGTATGTTGTTTTTTCTCCATTTCCCCCTCTAGAAATAGCTCCCGCCTTCTTCTCTACCCTTGTCCCAGTTGTCAGATGGGTCACTATAGACACCAACAATGCAGTCTCTGATTCCCTTTGAGTTTGGACCTTTAGGCAATTCCAACAGGCAGGAGGAGACCTCAGGATTCATCCTCCACCTTCCTCCCTACTAGGCACAAGTTGAGGGAAGCTGTGCTCCTCCAAGGGATGGCTCTTCCCACAGCTCCGAGTGTTGCAGTGCTGACAGAAGTGCCAGCCCATGAAACTTACAGAACCAGGCCATTGGCTGCCTCTGTGGTTCCCTTCCCTGACCCACATCTGTGTAAATAGCCCTGTCTCTGCCTTCCCCTCAGTCTCTCCTTTGGAGACAGCCATCTGTTTCCTGCCGGGACCCTGGCTGAGACAGATGTTTACATAAATATTGTGAGACTAAAGGATTTAGATCAATCTCAGAATTATTTCCCTAGTGAATACAATATTTTATAAAGGGTCTCATTTGTAAACTTACAAAAGAATTTTATAAATGAATAGCTAAGACATCCTTTTTTCCCTCTAGGAGGCTTTCAGGAAACCTAAAATCCCCTGGAATTCAACTCGCCAGGATTTTTGGTTTGGAATCACCACTCAGTGTTATTTAGAGGCTGCAAATCCTCCCAAAGCACTAAGTGGGAATGTCACCACTGGCCATCCAGAGCCCGTCGGAATTTGGCTCTGCCTCACCTCACACTCCATCCTCTTCTCCCTGTCTACACTTCTAGAATCATAGTGCCTAGAGTACTGCCCCTGCCTGCTGGCTGCCTGGCTGCCAGATCCTATCCCCTCTACGATGGGACCTGATTCAGACCTCGTTGTGGTCTGGAGGAGTTTACAAATTGTAATCCCAGGGAAAAGTTATTGGAATTCTCACAAGTAAATTTCAGTCTACCACTTCCACTGCAACCCACCACAAGAATAAAGACACAAAGGTATCTGCAGTTGTGGGGAGCCAAGGGGGTCCTAAGTCCAGTGGAAACAAAGGCTAACTGGAACAAAGGCCAGGGCCAAACCTGGGTTTTATTAATTCGTGAAGAGGGGAGTGGCTCAGGGTTGAGTGACTGTGATCTGAGCTAGGTAGGAGGCACAGCGGCACCTCGGCAATATGCAGAAAGACATATGAAGAAAGAGTACGTAACTCCAGTAACAGGCACCGTCTAAATTTGGAGGTATCAGTTTGAGTAAGTACCTTGTGTTTTGGGTCAGCTGCTTCTGCTCTAATATCTGGCCTTTTCTGCCCAGGGCCCTCACTGCCTCTTTCTCAAAGTTCAATCCCAGCCAATTTGCCTCATGCTTATTTACAGGGAGTTATAGGCAAGACATCACAGACCTGTTGCTTTGCTACAAAAGCATACATCAGTGCCTTGACTGGACCCATTTGCATTGCTTAAAGCCAATTGAGGAGATGGAGTATTTTCCTAGCCAGTTCTGTACATATCAGTAAGAGTGGGAGTAGGGCAAAAGTGAACCAAAATGGATGCAAATTGTCTTTTTTGGTGGGAAGCCATCTCAGTGATCCTCCACACCTCTGCACAGGTCTGCACCTCATTTCTCTGGTTCCTGAAGTCCTAGTTATTCTGCAAGTCCTCATCCAAATCCTAATTTCCCATTGCCTATTACTCTCATCCTCCTCCTTCTCTCCTTCAACCCATCTCCTGCTCTTTTCTTTCTCTTCATTTCCAAAATATTTTCACTTTATTTTTAAATTGATGTGCAGTAAAACTGACTCTGTAGATATATATATACACACACACATGGATAGAGAGAGAGAGAGAGAGAGAGAGAGAGAGAGAGAGAGAGAGAGAGAGAGAAACCTGACTCCTGTTGTTGTTAGGAAGGCTGAAAAAGTCCCAAGATCTTAGGGAAAATCACCAAGTCCAAGTCTGAGGGTCTCAGAAACAAAAGAAATGAGAATGAAGTTCTTATCCAAAGGCCCTCAGGCTTGAGACTCACGAAAACTGAAAGTTTCAGTTTAAACACAGTGTTGGGAAAAGACTAATGTCAAACATACAAACAGGTAGGACCAAGTGTCTGTTACCTGTGAGGGTCAGTCTTTTCACTCTGTTCAGGTCTGCATTGGTTAGATCAATCTGGGGAGAAACTTGGCATAGCACACCTCTCTTTTTATTTGAGTCTTACTTGGTTTCTTTCATCAGTGCATTGTGACTTTCAGCAAGCTTCCTATACATAGTTTAAGCATACTTAATATTTTCATTTTTGAAGCTATTTTAGGTTATATTTTTGATGTTCAAATATGTAAGAATAAGACTTTTTAGTATTGATTTTACCCATCTCATTTATTAGTTCTGGGAGATGGTTGTAGATGTTTTGGAATTTTCTATGTAGAAAACCATGTCATCTGCAAGTACATGGTTAATTTCCAATCTATATCCCTTTCATTTCTTTTCCTTACCTACTGAACTAGCACAAACTTCTAATAGGATGTTGAATAAGATTGGCTGAATAAAAGTGAGTGTACACACCCTTGCCTTGTTCCCTAGCTTAGAGAGAACCCACTGAATCTTTCACCATTAAGTTTAATGCAAGCTATAATTTTTGTAGATATCTTTATCAGGTTGAGGAAGTCCTCTTCTATCCTCAGTTTACAAAAAATATTTTTATGAATTGTTGTTGAATTTTGTTTCACTGTCTTTAATTGACTTTCCTTCTTCAGATTAGGAATATGATGGATTACACTGATGGATTTTGAATGCTGAACTACCTTTATGTTCCTAAGAAAAATTCCTCTAGATTATACTGCCCACTTCTCTTTCAATATATTGCTGGATCTAATTTGATAATTTTCATACCTGTATTCACGAAGGACAGTGTTTTATAGCTTTCTTTTCTATATACTGTCTTTATTTGATTTTTTTATCTGCTTTTATATCAAGGTAATCTTGGCCTCATAAAAGGAGTTGACAAGAGAAGCATTCTCTCTTCTCTATTTTCTGGAAAAGATTGTGTCAGATTTGTGGTTTTTCTTATTTAAATAAAATCTTCTGGTACTGGAGGTTTTTTTTTTTTTTTCAGGAGACTTTGCACTCTGAATTCACTGTCTTTAATAATTCAAAGTTCTGGTCAACTTTCCCATCTTGGTAGTTTGTGATATTTTTAGGAATTAGTTCATTTTCTTTAAGTTGTGGTATTTATAGGTTTAGAATTGTTCATCGTTTGCCCTTATTTTCCTAATAATAGGGAAATTCTCTTTCATTCTTGATATTAATTTGTGTTTATCTGTTCTTTGTCTGTCTTTCTGGGTTCATAATAATTGATATTTCTTCTGTCTTTTTGATGATTCTCATTTTTTGGCATGATGGCATTGTCATCCCCAGTTAAATTTAATGCACGCCTCCTTCCCAAGGTCTTTTTCAGGACCTAGGATAGAGCCCACACTTTGTTGAATGGGTGATTTTTGATTTGTTTTGTTTTGTTTTGTTTGTTCTGTTCTGTTCTGTTTTAACCAAGAAGTTCTCCCAAACTGTGCGTTGATTATCTCAGATGTGGACCTTGCTCCCTAAGCTGGATTTAGATGGTATCTCTGCTGCTGCCTCTTCTACCTGGTTAGGAGAAGCAGCACCCACTACTGGCTCTGGAGAGGAGTTCATCATTCCTTCCTACCACCCCAAGCCCTTCCTCTGCACAGGAGTCCTCAGATTCATGGGTCAGATACAAAGCCATTTACCACATGAAGTTCAGGTTTCCCTTCTCTTGTTCTCTTAGCATTACATTTCCCCCCTTTCTTTGTTAAGTCTAAGGAAGAAAAGGAAGTTCCAGTTTAGGAATAGCTGGATGCTGTGGTCTCTGGGTTTCTGTCTCTTTCTGAGTTCATTCTTTTCCTGCCCCACCATGCTCCAAGATAATCTGTTCTCCTTTTTAGCACAAGAGCAAATACTCTTTATTTTCTTCAATGATTTGCTACTGTTTCCTTAAATTGACCATCTTCAGGTGTTAGAATGACAAATATAGATGGCCAAAAGTTCAGTCATGTGGACTTAGAAGAAGAAAGGTGGAAGAGGTTATCTAACCTGCATTGGCTCTATGTCTTGAGTCCATCTTGTAGTCAGAAAGAGCAGCTCCATGTGATCCAGTCTAGCTCATCAGGATGTTGCACAGAGTGGTTTCAAGTCAAAGGTTCTTGGTATCAAAGAATGTATTATATACTCTGTGTGTATTCAGTGGTAGCTCAGTATCCACAGAAGATTTTTCCAGGATTCCCCTGCAGATACTAAATTCCAAGGATGCTCAAGTCTCTTATATAAAATTACCCAGTATTTGTACATAACCTACACACATTCTCCCCATCTTTAATCATCTCTAGATTACTTAAAATACTTAATACTACAATGTAAGTGTTATGGAATTATACTGCATTGTTAGTGGAGTAATAACAAGGGAGGGAAGTTGTCCATGTTCAGTACATGTACATTTTTTTAAGTATTCTAATGGCAGTTGGCTAAATTCATGAATGTGGCAGCCACAGATCTTGAGTTAAGTAGATTTCATTTCAATACCTTGGCAGGTTGGAGGAGGTTATAGGAGGAAAAGTTGGGGGACCAAGGTGTCCCCAACCATCATTTTAGAATTGCCTGGGCTTGGAGGGTAGCTGGAAGTAAAGAGGTCACCATGGAGCCCTGCAGCCCCCACAAGAGAGGCTGTGATCTGGGCTACTCCACAGACAGAAAGGTAGAAGAATCTCTGGTAACAGATTCCTCCACATAATTAAAAATTGAGCCTCTTCAGTTAAAGAACAATTCAGCTGAAAATACTTTGGGGGCTCCCAGTAGTTTACACCATATGTTAAGCAGACTTCCTGGTCACTGAGCCTATAAATATTGATTTCTAGATAATGTCCAAATCTTCAGAAATCATCAGCACAGCCTACCTCAAGGCCCTGGGTCTGGACTCCAAACCCATCCTCATCCATCTCACCAATTTGTGACAAATCCTAAAATGACTCACACAACCCAACCACAAACAGCTCAGAGAGCCCCCAAATCCTACTGATCACAACAGCTGTCCTAAAATCATCAACAAAATCCAAAAGCATGTTCTTAACTCGCTTCCCATATTAAACTTCAGCATTTCTGAAGGGGAGAAATTAAGCTTAAAATGAAGAGTCTTAGAAAGCCTCCCTACAGTGCCCTTTTCAAAGACTTAATCAAGATTTATTAAGTTTTAATTACATGTGAAGCATATTGCCAGATACCCTGATGAATACAAAACAAGAAACAGACATGGTCAACCTTGAGAGCATTTGCTGTGGTATAGAGACAATTAGACTTGGGATCACAACTGAAATTCAGATCACTCACTTATTTACTATATGATTCAGGCTCTAGATTTGTAGACAAATTATTTTAAAAATCTGAGGTTCAAAGAAAAATCTACCCAACTGTAGTGGCAACTCCTCACAGTGTTTTTTGCATGATAAAATAAAATTACTTGGATCAAAGCTATTTGTGCAATTATGGGAGGTGTTTAGTCAATGTCAGATAGCCAAATGGTTAAATGATGAAGACTTGTGTTGATGAGCTTCCTATTTAGTTGAAAACCCAAGAAAAATAAAATAAAACCCCAAGAAAAGAACTTCATATTAGGTACTGGCAGCACTACAAACTGCGTATTTGCAATCTGAGTGAACTAAAGTAAAATAGCATTACTTGTAGAGCATATTTGTCCTAGAAACACTTTTGGGAAGTTGGGAGGGAGGGAGGAATTGACTGAGTCTCAAAAGTGGGCATAGTGGCTTAGGTCAGTGGGGAGAGGAAGAAAAAGAGAGAGGGGGAGAGAAATAGCAGTAAGATAAAAAATAAAAAATAGTGAAACAATCCAAAAAGGATGTGAACAGCATCCCACATCTGTCTCCCTGGAAGCCCATAGGTGTCGTCATCAGTGGAACCTAGCAAAATTAACAGCTGTGGAAACTTACTGTTATAGGCAGCTGAGTTAGACAGAAATATTCTAGGCAGTCAGTCAGGGATAGGCCCTTGAAGGAGCCAGCACAGAAGAGCAGGCACCTTGCAACTGTGGGGGACACAGACACCTCTGCTGTAGACCAGATCTCAAGACAAAAGATAAATCAAATGCACCCACAGACGTCCTAAGGATAAACATAAGGGACTGATATTCTAAATAGGTACCTATCACCCTGAAAAAGCCAGAAGGAGCCACTAAACCAACCCTTTACAGGAAGAACCCCTGCTCTCTATTCATGCCCATTTACTATATGACTTGCTTCCCTACTTGTCCCCAATTTCATCAGTTTTACTTGAGCAATTATACTTGTAATCCCATTGATTGACCATAGTTCTGTCCCAAACCTCATGCCCACCTTGTGATTTCCCATTTCTTCCCACCTTGAACCTGCCTCACCTTGGGGTTTTGCTCTATTAAAAAAGCCCTAGAAAAGGCAGGGTCCTAAGCAATCTACTTGGGACCCCTTCTGTCTCTCTCTCAGACAGAAGCTTTCTTTCTCTCAATAAATATATGCTGCTCTTAACCTCCATTGTTCCTAAAATTCATTCTTCAATTTTAGAGAACATGCACTTGTACCAGACATCTAGTAGGTTGGGAGTTTCTTTCCCCTCTATCATTAAATCCCGCTTGGCTACTAGCTATTCCCTTAACTAAGCTCTGGCCTTCATCACACCAGAAATAGCATACACTCATGATTCCCAATGCTAGTCTTTCTGTTCAGTCCTCTCCAGTCCTTCTGGCAGAGGAACACATCCCACATTGTGCCTCAGTAGCCATCTACACTCTGCTGTCTTCCAGGACCATGGGTTTCCTTGAACCTCAACCACTTATGTTTCCCAAAGGGCAGATGTTGGTCTCCTATTCAAAATAAGTGAGGTCAGTAGTCCAAGTGAGTGGACTGAGAAGGTATGCAAGCAAGGTGCCCTGAACATTAGGAGTAATGGCTTACTTATATGCCTCTCTGCTTATGGTAGGAGTGGAAGGAAGTATGAAACCGATTCTTGATAAATTCTAGTCACCAAGCTAGAGAATCTATCGCCTGTAGAAGAGAAGAACTCTTGATAGGAGAAGGCAAACCAGAAAAGATTTAACATTTTCAAGAGCATATTCCCAGCATTTCATACCAGGTAGCACACTGGAGACTCTGTGTGTTACCCCTTTGACTTTGGGAGGGTGACAAACATGTCCTTCACTTATAGTTATTAAAGGTATTTCACTTAACAAGGTGAGATAACTTGAAGATTGCAAAGGTGGAAATGATAGTCAGAATTTGAATTTACCCTCATGTTCTTAAAGTGTTAAATGCTGAGACAAATTAAGTGGTCTGGGAAGGAGTAAGTTACATTGTCAAATCCCTCTCCCAACTCTGTCCGTGAAAGTTAGAGTAGTGATTTGTAAGATATGAAGGGCAAATAAATAAATGAAAATGATGTGCAAATGGAAATGCAGAGAAGTGTGGAGGAAAAGAATTTGTTACACACGAGGTTTGGTGAAAGGGTTGCGTGATATCATTACTTAACATTATTATAGTTCATTATTGATGCTTCACAGTCCTAAATTTTAGATTTATTTGTAGCTTTTTAAAAAAACAGTCTCTTTTTGATATGAAAGTCATGCTGACAAAACAAGATTGATTAAAGTTTCTAATTATCTGTCATCACAGCATGACCAGTGGCAAATGAAATGCATTTCCTTGTTTCTTCTAGCAAAAATAGACATCTCACTAATGCGAAACACGAAGCTCTTCTGATTTACTCTAGGCTCCGTAAAAAACTTGCATAGTAGGGCAATAAAATGGGTGGGGGACGTCACACAACCCCAAGCAATGCTGATTTCCCATTGAAAAGACAACTAGCTAGGGACAAAAGAAAGGACTCCAGAATGAGTCTCCAGTGCAGACATCTTAAAGAATAATTATTTTCCTCCCTTTAATTTTGGTTTCAGATAGAAGTAAGTTTTGTCTGCCAATTGTATGGCAACCAGTAAATAATCCTATTGAAATTCTATGTGAACTGATTGTTTACAGCAACACTAGCTGCTAGGTCCCAGAGATTTCTCAGTACAGCCAGTGGATGAGGTGAAAGAGGATGGAAAAAGTACAAGCACCTTTTAACCTCCATAGTCTGCAGATGGCTCTTTACTAATAGTTCACTGTCAAGCATCAGCCACCTCAATGCAGTGCAGGCCATGGGCGGGTACTTGGTGATCTTGCCACTGATATTTCTTTTAGCCACCAATATCCATTTATCAATTTTCACCTTTTCCCACCCATGCAGCATACTCACTTTCTCAGCAGAAACATCCTGGAGTCTCACGCAGTACTCAGGAACTCAGGGCACAACCAGTTAATATTCTGTTTTTATGATACATATCATAGTATGGTAGGCTATGCAATTTTCAAAAGAAGTTATCTTCCTTTCATGTACATAATATACACAGTGATGATAAAGCAGAGACCAGAGGACTGTTAAAAAAAAAACTATCAATAACAAAAGCACCTCCTTTCTCTTTGAAGAAAGGAAATCCAGCACATGCCAGTAGCATCCTGTTTCACTTCTTCCAGCAGAGCTAAGGCCTTAGAGGCACTCAGTCTGCCTTCCAACTTACTGTAAACAGCACTTTTAATTGACAGATTATAATAATCTACACTTGGGAGGAGATGCGATGCCATGACATGTCTATTTGGCATGGAGTGATTGAACCAACCTTGTTAACACATCCATCACTTCAAATACTTATCTTATATTCCTCCCATTGAATTGAAACTTTAAAGTGTCCTTTAATCATCATCTCTCCTTCCCCCAACCTCTGTCTCTGTTAATCACCACCCTATGCTACACTTGTGTAAGTCTGATTATTTGAAGTTTCACATATAAGTGAGAACAATGTGGTATTTGTCTTTCTGTGCCTGGCTTAGCTCATAATGTCTTCTTGGTTCTTTCATGTCAGATGACATCGCTTTTGTCATTTTTGTGTCCCTTTTTTTTGTTGTCCATTATATAACCTGAGTCCTTACCTTTTCAGTCTTTCATATCAGAATCCTCTGCGCTCACCAACCAAATATCGAGTCATGTCACGTAAAGTAACTAGGTTTTTCTTATGACAGTACCCTTCGTGGCGGCAGAGCTGGAATGGGAGTACTCCACAGAGGAGAGCCTCCATTCTTGAAGCAGAGTCCTGAAAATGTTCCAAATTGATATCAAAAGCAAATCAGTCTAGATATGTTCCATGGATTTGGCAGGCTGACTTGAAAGATTTCTACAGAGTGGTTTTTATCAACTTCTTAGAAATAAGAAGGTTAAGAAACTAGTCTTTTCTTCTAATCTGTGGTTTGATGATTTTATATGTACTCAAGAATTAGTTGTAAATAAATATAATCAATTCAGTAACAAATTTTCCAGGCTAAATATGTTTATATCTTCTATTCAAGTAGTCTCATAGAGCTGGTGTTTGTATGCGAACTATATTCCTTTTTATAAACCATGATCAGAGCCTGTGAGAGTTTCTTTTGACTTTCTTAATTGTGAAATTCTTTGTTCCTACCCATTTCCAAAAACTTAATTTATTTTCAAAGGTATCCATTACCAAGTACAATGATCAAAACTATGGAGCATTGTGAACAGTGCTGCAATAAACACTGAAGTGTAAGTATCTCTGATATAATGATTTCATGTCCTTGGGCTCAAAATCCAGTAGTGGGAATTGCTGGATCTTATATTCATTTTTTGGGGAAAACTCCATACTGATTGCCATAATAATTACACCTCTTTTATGTTCCCACCAACAGCCTTTAAGACTTTCTGTTTCTTCATGTCCTTGCCGGTATTTTTTATTTTTTGTCTTTTTGATAATAGCCATTTTAACTCAGATGTAGTGATATCTCATTGTGGCATTGATTTGCATTTCCCTGATGATTAGTGAAGTGGAACTTTTTTTTTTTTTTTGTATGCTTTTGGCTAAGAATATGCCTTGAGGATTATCTATTCAGATTGTTTGACCATTTTTAAATCTATTTAGTGTTTTTGCTGTTGGGTCCAGAAATATTTAATGGGGTATATTTCATCAAGGACATATATTTAATCTCTACATGATAAGACATAGGCAGAGTTTTGGGAAAACCAGCATTCCTAGGTGGGAATTTGGGAATAAATGAATTTCTCATATTTTGAAAGAGATTGAAGAATGGTATAGCATACATACCTCATTTAAGGAAGACAGGCTTACATATAAATTTTAAGTTCTTCTTGTGCCACCATCCAGTATTATCTCACCCTCCACTTTTCCCACTTCTGTCTCCCATCCACCCTGACCACAGTCTATTTTTATGGAGTCATTAATGCTCTTCACCTAGGACTTATGGTTCTCACAGGTGTCTTCATAATTTTTCTATCCCTGTGTATTGGATGACATATATTTTGCATATTCTGGAACCTTAAACAAACAATATACCATATTCATCCCTGCATAACTCTCTTTGTAATGTACTTTCACATTTCTAAGACTTACCCAATTTGATACATATAAGCTCTAGTTCATTCATTTTTCACTTTCCTGGGGTGATCCACTGTACTAATATATTGCAATTGATTTATCTGTCCTCCTTCTGTGGGAGATTCAGTTGATTCTAATTTGTCACAATTACAACCACATCTGCTGTGAATCTGCTACGGACTTTTTTCTCGCAGTGCTGGTGATGGGACCTGTGGTCTCCCACATGCTAGGCAAGTGCTATGCCACTGAGCCACACTTCAGCCCCTGCAATGACCACATTTGTAAGTGCTTCTTTATGCTATCTATGTAGCTTATGAATTTCATGTGTAGGCTGCTTGTCCAGTGAGGGCCAAAAACTAATGTCAAGTGCAGCAGTTCTCTAAAGGTGTTCCTGGGACCAGCAGCATTCAGAAAGGGTGTAAACTTTTCAGAAATGCACATGACAAGGTCCACTCCAGACTGACTGAATCAGAATGTGGAGTGAAGGGAATGATCTGTATTTTTAAAAGCATTCTACTTTTTTTTTTCTGATACTGAGGATTGAACCTAGTGGCTTTGCACTGAGCTATAGCTCCCAGCCTATGTATTTATTTATCATTTATTTATTTATTTATTTATTTATTCTTAGAGATAAGATCTCACGAAGTCACTAAGTTGCCTAGGGAAGGACTTAAATTTGAGATACTATCACTTCAGCCTCCAAACCTTTCCAGTTTTTGACACAGTGGTGATGCTCACCAGTATTTAAGTACATACACTGTTCTAGCTGGTGCAATGGTACCTCTGTTTTCCTCATCTTGTGACCCAAATCAAAATTTCCAAAATGTCTGTGCAGCAGTCATAACAGGGACCAAATACTAAAATTCCCACTGACTGCTTCAAGGCACTGTGTATATCTTAATAAAATAGATCAAGGTTTAGGAAAGAACTCTGAAAACCATAGCGAATAACACAAATTAGTAATAATGAATGCAGTAAATTTGTTTTAAAATATTGCCATGTTTACTTTGTAAGTCACAACTCGTGTATCCAAAGACAACAGCCAGAGAGCACAGAAAACACAGAGGCATAAAGTCATAAAGTGATAAAAATATTTCAAAGGCATCAAAGCATTAACTATATTTCCAAATGGGTTTCAGTATCATTATCCATATGGCATGGAATCATTTTCTTTTGTCTTTCAATGTGTGCTCGTGCTTACATTTTGGCTGTCTGGACTACTTAAAATTCCAAGCTCTTGAAACAAACAGCGTTATATGTCAGGATTTGTTGGTAAGGCACAGCAGCTCTCTGAAATATGGTAGAGCAATAAGGAGTATGGGGTGAGAATTGTCCCTCCATCAGGCCTTGGGAGAAGGATACCAGCTACCGTAATATTAAGCAAAAGGTCAACAAGCAACACATGGTCCAGGGCCGCGGAGCTTTGCAATTTCTTTCCACAGTTCAGGAAAATACTTCCATAGAATTAGAGGGTCCAAGTAGGTGAATGAATAAGTGCAACCTCAGACCACATAAACGAAACATTCATAGGCAAATCCAAAAAATCACCAATGGTTGTTCTCTGGAGTATGGTTTGGTCAAAGGGCAGGGAGGAAACTGTCAAGAGTAAAGAATGTCTCCATTTTTGTTGAGGGTTTAGGGTGGCTAGAAAGACTGAGGACAAGATGCCAGTGGAAGCCCAAGTCCAGGAAAGTGGAAGGGAAGGAATGAAGCTCAGGAATTCTGTTAGCAAAAGAGGGGTGGCAGGATCCTGGGTCAAGCAGAACCAGGGAGGCCACTTTGGAGCATCCTTGTAAGGATCAAGAGTTCCCAGAGGACCCCTAAGTGAAGAGAAGGAACAGTGTGAGTCCTCTCGGTTTCAACCAGGTAAGGCTCCGGAACACGTTCGGAGGAAGGAACATGCACAGGACATTGTTCAGGGCCCAATGTGAAGAAATGAGGGAGGCAGACGGAAAATGAGGAGGGAGTAAACCCAAGGAAGAAGACAAAATAAGTCAGATATTTAGTCTGCTAGCTTCTGCTCCCTTTTCCCAAGGGACTGTTCACAGAGAGGTCCAAGTTCTCTTCTGTGAAGGAATAAGATAAGAGACAGAGGCTCCACAATTCAGGTAGGCACCATGGAGAGGTAACTGGTACCCGAAGTCCCATCAAGATGGGGCATCAAAATGAGAGCCAGGAGCAAGCACACCTTAGACTACAGCGGTGAATCATCTCACCAGGTGGCTAGGGCGAAAGGTTGAAGCCAAAATAAGATGGGAGAAGGGGAGAAGATCAAGTTAAAAGTATCCAGGGAACCAAGAGTGCAAAGCCAAAAAGCCAAGCTGGAAATGTTTGGGATAAATTCAGGTCACCAAAGCCGGTGTCCTCAAGGTGACAGCTGAGATCACTCAATGGAACCAGGCAGGAAGGACAACATCCCAGAGTCACAGGTAATCAAAAACGGAAGGAAGGAATGGGCTTAGTGATAATAATCCTGAGCTTAGTGAAAGAAAGAGAATAAAGAGTCCTTATAAGTCTTTCTGCCCCTGAGGCAGGCCTTGGCTCTCAAGTAATCCAGACAGATATTGGACCTAGCAAATTGGATACTGCTGAGAAATTTGACAAGACTGGAAATGCCAGGCCTTCTCTCACAGAGTCCTGAATAAACAAAGATCTAACTCACAAAGCAGGCTCTCCTTCATTTGCAAGTCTAATTTATGCAAAACCACCAGTGGCCAGAGGTAGATTTTATTACCCAACCTTCAAGCACTTTCCAGTGTGAGGACACCAGGATCTGTGGGCTGCTCTGTGTTTGTTGAACTGAGCTGAACCCACATTGGAAACCAAACGTGTTGAGAACCTTCTGAGCGCCAGGTCATATGCTCAACCACAGGAACAAAGATGGGTTAGACCTAATTCCTTTGCCTGGAACAGCCAAGCAGTGACAAGTGGCCCAATAAATCACTCCTGACTCATGCAGTTGATTGCGTAAACATTTAAGTCAAGGTTAAGGTCATCTTCCTTCCTCCCCTACCCACACATAAAAATGCCTATAAAATTTTCATCGAAATGTCATACAGACATGTAAAAGCAGGGCAGTTGCAAAAGCAACATTTATTACTACCATGGAGTCATGGTATAATCCTCTTTGTTTAAGAAAACAACTGATCATTAAGTTGAGGACATTGTAGGCCAGATTTAATGAACTACTAAATGAACACTTCCACAGTTGTATTTTCATCCCAGAGTGCTGGGCTGGCTACTTTATATTATTTTTCTCTAATCTTCTCCATTTCTTAGGTTTAGATTGTCACTGTGGGTACAGAAATGTGAACATATTCTGTTCCTTGATTTAAGAAAAAAACCAGATTCATTTTCGTTAGTTCACAGCATTCTCTTTAGTATAGCTCTCTAAAGGTATGCTTAAATTAATCAACTTTGGTTTTCCCTTCTATTAAGTCAAACGAGTCTGAAAACTGATGCCAATGTATTTCCCACACACATTGCCTGGGTCTCTTACAGCTGAGACAAGAAATTAGTAAGAACCAAACCCACCATATGTCTAGGACTAGAAAGTAAAGAATAATCCATGACTTCTGGTGTTATTTGGCTTAAATAAATACATTTGAAATCATGTAGAAATGAAGAATACAGATGTCCGTACTTCTGTACTTCCAAACCCTAAACTGACCTCTCTCCTGATTCTACATAGCAATGTGTTTTATGAGGTGTGATTGAAATATATGATGAATGTTTAAATTTGTTTTTATTTACTACAACAAAAGACACATTGCCATAAATCTCACTCCTCCTTGCTTTTGCTACACTTATCGCACCATTTTTTCCACTTTCCGAAGCAGCTCTGGAAGTCCTCATTCATCAGTGTCTTTTTTTGCAAGGTCAGCCACGGCTGCCTTGATATTTGAAATCAGTTCAGAAAGTTTACCTTTCCTGATCATTTTGATTTTGTGGAAGAGCCAGAAGTCACCCAACACCAGATCCTGTGAAGAAGGTGAATGAGGACACACCATCATGGTTTTATGAGTGTGCCTTTCCACTGGATGGCACTCAGCAGCGGTATTCACCACATTTATCACACCTCACAAAACAGGACTTCTAGAACTGCTTTGGAAAGTGATAAGAATGATGGAACAAGTATGTTAAAAGTGAGGGGAGTATTTTGAGGGAATATTTTGAGGAGAATTAATGGCTCTATGTCTTTTACTGTAATAATTTCTTCATTTTAATTTTAAATGCTCACAATATATTTTCATCACCCTTCTCTGTGGACAGAGTCTGCCCTGAACAAGTATGGATAGGCTCCAGGAAGCATGAGCAGAGCCAAATGTGGACACAGATTTGTCCCCTGAGGTTGCTGTAACAGGTCACCACAAGCTCATTACTGAAAAAGAGCAAAAATCTATTCTCTCACAGTTCTGGAGAAGTCCATAGTATCATTGAACCCAAACCAGGTTTGGGGACTCTAGGACAGGACTATGCCTTGCTTTTTCCAGCTTTTGATCACTGCCTGCACTCCTTGGGCTGTCTCTGCATCATGCCGATCTGCCTCCATCTTCACCACATCTTTCCTCTGCATGTGTTGAACCTCCCCTGCCTCTTCCTTATAAGGACACTTAGTTTGCATTGGGGGCCCATTGAGGCACTGAGGATTTGGGTCAGTGATAGAGCGCTTGTTTAGTATGTGTGAGGCCCTGTGTTCAACTCCTAGTACTGCAGGATAATTTGAAAAACAAAAGAGTTTATTGAGATATTCCAGCATCATGTTACCATCTCAAGACCTTTAATGTAATAACATCTGCAAAGGCTCAATTTCCAAACAAAGTAAAAGTTATGGTTTCCAGTGATGACAGTCGGATAACTGTGGGAACCTGTATTTCACCTGCCCCGCTGGAATTCCCCTATGAGATTAGGCTGATGTTGGGATTTCAGCAAAAATTAGACCCTTGCTTAGCTACTTTCCTTTCTCTACCCTCCTTCTACTTGAAATACATCCTCAATCCATTTCTTTTTTATCTTTGAGACAATTTTTGGACAACCTCATCTAAGAAGTTCTCCCAGAAGAGGAGGACTTTAAGTTTGCATTGTGCTTTAAGCCACCAAATTTGCAATTTGTTATGACAGCAATTTGAAACTAATACAGCTGGAATTTTGTTGGTTCTATAGAGTTTATTCATTCCCATGTTGTCTGTAGGAAGCCTCAGGAGAGTAAAAACTCTCAGATAGTTCTTGGTCTCGTGGGTCTACGTGGAGCATCAGTAGCCCAAAGATAATCAACTGAAGGAGGCTGTAGATGGTAGCACTTAGGAGGGAAGCATGCAAAACCTAGAGGAAGCCACAGCCACAATAGGGCAATTCCTCCTTTAAGTTGTAGGTATTGAGTATTTTGTCCCAACAATAGGAAATCTGATTGATGCAGGATATGTACAGGACATGAATACCATTGGTTATAGGAGTGTTTGATTCCAACTCAGACACTCAGATCTATCTGATTTCCTGACTGTAGGAAGCTCAGTGCTCCAGAACTCAGCGTTGTGATTCCCTCAGCACCAGGGCACTGTTTCTTGTCCCTTCCTTATGATATAGTACTTGTCTTACTAGAGCCTGCACCTGGCTTTGCTCCTACTATCTCTCCAGATCGTTTGGCTTCAGGGGCAGAAATCAGTCAGATGGTACCTGAATTAGTTTTCAACAGCTGCTATAACAAAATACCACACACTGGTATTTTAAGGACAGAAACTTATCATCTTACAGTTCTACAGGTTAAACGCCAAGATCAAGGTGTTGGTGGGGTTGGTTCCCTCTGTGGACCATGAGGGAGAATGGGTTCCATGCCTGTCCCTTAGCTTCTGCTGGTTTGTTCACAATCTTTGGTGCTCCTTGGCTTGTAGATATCTGGCTTCATTATATCCAAATATCCCTAGCTTTATAAGGACACCAGTTATACCATAATAAGAGGTCACTTTACTCTACTATGACTTCATGTTAACTAACTAAACTTAAAAAAATAAAATAAAATAAAATAAAAAACCTTATTCTAAAGAAGTTCACATTTTTGAAGTACTTGGGGACCAAGATTTCAACTTATAAGTTTTGAAGGGATGTGCTCAGTGTAGAACAGTGCTTAAGGGCTTACTACCATTCTTACAGATTTCTCTGATACCCTCTGTCTCAATTTATGTTGGCCTCCACATCTGGGACACTCAGCCTATCTTCCTGGCTGAGGGCCCCTTGCCATTTGGTGCTGCATACACAGATAGAGACTATTTTCCCTGGCCTGCCACCAGCTAGCTGACTTTGGCCTTACGGTTTGAGTAACTTGTCCTGACTATTGACCCAGAAATCCTCTCTGCACTTAACTGCTATCAAGCTAACACAGTGTGGGCATCCAATAAGTAGTCATTGAATAAATTAACTGATTAATCATTATCCAACAGGTGGTGTGCACTTTCAGATTCTGACCTAGCCAGGCTGCCGCAGGGATGTGCATTTAAGCCCCAGTCAGCTACATCTTCAGATGAGACATGATCCGGCAGTGAGATACCGGATAAGTGACTAAGAATCCATAATTCTATAACTCCTGCCCCGCAAATCCAGGTTACACAATGCAGCCAAGGAAGAAAAGCACACAGATTTCTGATAAGTCAGTAAAGAAGATAAGATCACTCCCAGTCTCCAACAACTAACAACTATTCCTGTTAAGAAAAATAGAACCTGTCTCTTTGTGGCTTCCAAGGTTTAGAAGGTAAATGGGGTAAAACTTGAAGGAAGAAGGCTTTGATGTAGGTATGACATTCAGGGGAGTTTGGTTTCCATGTTGCCTAACCTACATGTCCATCTCACCCCTAATTCTGCCTTCCTTTCTTCTTAGGAGTCCACGCTACCCACATTTCTCTTTCACCTGTAGTTGTTTCTGTAAACCTCTGCCCTCCAAACCCTGTCTTCTGCGTGTAGCTTCAAGACTACACTTTACATTTACTGTATTTATAGCTCATGGTAATTTGAATCACTAAAATATGATGGCTAGGATCCTCCTCCCTAGAACTTCTCCTAAACCCTATCTTTTTTTTTTTTTTTTTTTTTTTTTTTTTTTTTTTTTTTTTTTTTTACTATTGTTTCCACATAACTGAAATCTACAGGCCTATTCTTCTGTCTGTGGTGTCATGGGGCCTAGAGGATCCCTACCCTGGATTGTTTTACTCTATGACACCTAAGCCCAACTCCACTTAAGAGGGGATTTGGGAAATACTCATTTCCTTCTATGACTAACATATTCTATTCACTCCTGAGTGGTTCTTTGCAAAGAGAGTTAAATAGCAAAACCCATTTGAGGGATATTTTAACCTTATCTTCATAGCATAAAATGTAAATATTGGGAAAAGCATTTTGGGGGTAGTAAGGAAGTAGCAGTAGCAAGGAAGGCTTACATGTTCAATGTGGAGCAACTTCTCTTTTTCAGAACTCTTCCAAACCTGAACAGTAAGTGCCCCATTGTTAACAGGAGCATTAGACATGGAAATGGGCCACTGCCTCCCAGTGTGGTAAATGGTCCATAAAGTACAGGGAAGAGGTGCCATACCCATCCTTAGGAATGCAGGATGCAGAGGACAAGAGATGCCTGTTCAGGATAAATGTTACAAAATCAGTCATAAAAAATAGTAGATGTTCTGTTCCAGCCATACCGTTTGTTTGTTTTGTTGGTTGGCTTGTTTGTTTGTTTCTATGCAGCATGAACTTTCACTTCTGTCGTGGCTAGTATTATGTTAGCTTGGCTGGCTTCATGGTGTCCAGGTATTTGGTTTACCAGTTTAGACACTGCTCTGAATGTGGGTGGTCCTCATGCAGTCCAGTTCGTTGAAAACCTTAAGAGCAGAGCAATACGCCCTGAAGTAGAAGGAATTCTGCTTCAAGACGGCCACACAGAAGCCCTGCCTGAGTTTCGAGGCTGCTGCACCATGTATGGACTCAACAGTCCGATGTTTACTCTCACCCATGTCTCCAGCCTGCTGGCCTGCCCAGTGGATTCTCAGCTTGCTGACCTCACAATCACATGAACGAATTCCAAAAAATTATCAGTAAGATTATCAGTAAATGGACGGATGGATAGATGGATGGACTGATAAATAGATTTCCTATTGTTTCTGGTTCTCTAGGGGTCCCTGACTAGCATTCCTTATAAATTAGGCTTCTGTAGGATGAGCAAAATCTCACTGTTAATTCAACACCAACAACAGCAACCACTCCAAGAGGCATAGGCAGGAAGTGAGGAAACAAACTGCATCAGACCTTCCATGAGTAGAGCTACTTCTTGTGTGGCTTAACTAGTCCTCCCCTGAAAGAGCCAGAAATCTCCTAAGGCAGGTCCCTGTGGCAGAGGTGGTAGGGACCCCGAGAGGTGCTACTGAGGCCCAGCACTCCAGGGAAAAGTGCTCAAAAGAAGTTGTCCCGGGGTTTTCATTTTTTTTTTTAAGGGACTGAATGAGCCACCAGAACCTGGAACTCTATTAGACGAGAACACCCAGGAACAGAAGAATAATGAAGAGAGAAAATGAAGTTACCCGAGCTGTATGTGGAGAAAAAAAAAAACATCCACTGCTACCACATGGGTCTCTCTGAATTTTCATGCATTTTCTCTGCCATCCTCTGCCTCCAAAAGGAATCTGAAAAGCAATTCTGGAAGTCGGTGACGGAGCCCCCGATTCTCTTGCTGTGCCGCATCAGGCACTCCAAACCTCATGCTTGATTGATTAGGACCAATCTGCACTACTGGACCTTTCTGGATTCTAGAGTTTGGTCTCAAAAAAAAAAAAAAGTGAGAGAAAATATGGCCCCAGAACCTCTGAAGGGTCCTCCAGGACACTTGGGAGTCATCTGAAACTTCCAAGAAATATTATAAGATAAAAGAAAGTCAAGAGCTTTTCTTCAGAGGAGCTCAGAATTTAGAGTGAAATCAGAGTGGTCTGAGAATATAGGAAAGTTTTTATAAGTCACATTTTGAAGAAAGGCTCCCATTTGGGTAGATGTGGAATGTGATAAAGGACACATCTTCAAGAAGAAAATGGAAGCATGTGGGGGAAGGACCAGGGCAGAGAGGAGAACCACATACTACACTATGGAGGATGAGTCAAGAAGTTTTGGGAAATAAATATGGAGTCAAGTAATGCTGGATCTTATTTATCTCCTTGCTTTTCTATGTACCCCACCCCACACGTGAAACTCTATGAAAGTGCAAAACACCTCTGTGTACAGATGCTTTCTGAACATTCTCCCCTGACCCTCTCTTCATACCCAATTCTGGTCATTCCTCTAAGCCAACTTCGCTGACTGTCCCCAGGCTCCTGGCTCATTGTGATGCTTGCCTTTAACATCAGCTGCTCTTAATAAAAATTCTGCTTAATTGGCCTCAATCTGGCTTGAAAATGCCCCTCCTGGCTTGATTTTCCCCCCAAGGCCAAGCTTCCCTCCCTCTACCTAAGTGTGAGGAGCAAGTCTCTGGGCCACAGCCAGTCCCAGCTGTTGCCTGACTTCTCCATTCAACATTTCTTCCTGAGTTGCTTCCATCAACAGTTGTCATTGCAGCTCACATTTTAAATGCTTATTATTTGCAGTTTTTAATAGAGATGCAAATTCAGATTATAAAAAGCACTTGCAAAAATAGAATGTCTTTGGCTATAGAATAACACACACACACACACACACACACACACACACACACAACCAATAGTTTGTGAAATGCCTGTTTGCAAAATAAAGCTGCATCCTGCAACCTGTGAATTATACTGTCCTCAGAAAGTGGAGCCACTTTTCTGTGACAGGGGACAGGGTCAGTAAATCAGACTGCTACAAGCCTGTTAAGAAACTGTGGACTTGCAGGGTGAATTAAATGGTCATTTCCACCTGTCACTAATTCTCCTTTCTGGGTGAGCAACAGCTCTATTAACCAAGAAAGACCTTGATGGGCACAGCTTCTCTGTCTTCAAATTCAGGTGCACTTAGGGTACCTTGCAGAGCACGACAGGGTGGCCGCTGTCTGAGCGGGTCACTGAATCTGATTATAGTGCTGCTTGGACCAAGTGTCTAGCTGTATTCTTTTTTTCCCCTCTCCCTAAAGAGTGATGTGATTACTTTATGCCAAACCACTCAAGGATAATTCATACTGTCAGGCAACCCTTGTGTTTGCCCATTATCCAAGAGTTTTGGGCTCACTTCATATTCCAGAGTGGTGTGGTATAATGTAACGCGATTTGAAATACTGTAAAGCAATAACCAAAGTAACACAGTTTGACATCTTGAATCTCAGAGGAGGCGCACACACTGGCTACAAAGGATTTTCACTTCTCCCAGTACCTGCTACTTGATGTTATTTGACTTTTTAAAGCATTATCGGTTTTTAAATGTAATCAGAAGAAGGAGGTGTTGCTAAAGAAAATTTCTTATGTTTGAGAAGAGCAGTTGGTGGCATATGAAGCCTCAAATTGTGATCCCCAGAGGGACAACCTGGGCCCCTGCGTATGACATGCTGTAGATTATCACGTGGTGAGATATTGCTAGTCCCTTATGGGGGGTCTCAAAGTTCTTTGTAGAAAGAATCCACTCAATCAAACCACAGCTATTTACTGTGCACCTACTATGTGCAAGGCTTTAAAGGAAGTAGCTAATATGCAAACTGGACATCAAAAAGCTTACAATAGGACCCACCAATCAGATTTGAGTGTGTTCATGAAGAAAATTCTGGAGCAAGTATCAGTTTCGCTTGTGCAGCTGATTTGTTTATTCTTTGTGTGAGCCAACAAAAAGGGTGTGAGGCCAAGTACAAAACAACTGCTTTAACCTCAGCACCATGAAAATCTGAAAAGTCAAGAAAATCTACAACCTCAGCATTGAAGCCCAGGTTTAGCACAGAACCTGTTCTAAGGAAAAGAATAAGTTCTTGAAAACAAGATCGCCCCCCACAATCCTTTCTTCTTCTTCCACTGAAAGCACGGATACAACAGCTGCCAGTTGCTGAATTTATTTTCTTGCTTCCTGTGTTCACGTCAGCCTCCTCAATCCAACTTCCCATGTTGTCGCTCAACTCTGTCTACCCTGCTGCACTTATTCTCCAAGCTTCACCTGACACATGGACCACTTTGTTGTCACAGAGTCCCTCCCAACAGCCTGTCACTCTCACTTTCTCTCCCACCTCTCAGATTGATTGTTCTTGATTTCCTTCATGATTCATTCATTTCATTCTTTTCTGAAGTCTGTGCTGAGTTTTTTTCTTTTTATTCCATATCCAAAGGCAAAAGTGTCTGGGTCTCACTCATCTTCAGCCACATTTTCATTTATGATTCTGAAGTCCCTTTTTCTCTCATCTAATATCAACTCTCCAGCCTTGAGGTTCTGGTCTACCTGCTGGTGTCCCCAGCTGTGTGGTCTTCTCTCCTCCTAATTGACATAAATGGCGGAGACCTCCTGTCTTAATCACTTTCCTCTCATTGTTGAGACAAAAATACCAGATGCCCAAAGTTAAAGGAAGAAAGATTTTTTTAGCTCACAATTGGCACAGGTTTCAGTCCATAACCAGCTGGCTTCAAGGCAGGGTGGCACATAGCAGAGGGGCAACAGTTCATGGTGGCAGAAGACAGCAAAAGCAACCAGAGAGAGAGGAAGAGCAAGCCTCTTTCCTCACCTTGTATCACATGAAGTCTACGCACCCTAGGGTGAGTATAATACTCACACTTTTAACCCCAGCATTAGACCATGAATCAATCACAAAATCTAGACTGATCCACCTCCAACCCCCAGCCCCCACGACTGCATGAAGCTTTAGGGGTACATCCAGACACAAAACAGAACACCTCCCACACTGATTGGAACTGTCCACTGTTTCAAGTCTCCTGACATCTCAGCCTGGGGCTTCTTGGAGCAATTCACATATGCCAAGCTCTTCCCTGGGCCTGGTTTTTCAACTTTGAGTTCCCTCCTGAAATCTCCTCCACCCAAATGTTTCCATCGTGCTCTCCAATATCACCTCTCTGCTCAGAGAGCCTAGATAGCTCCCAATGCTTCCCCCATCTCATTGTTTATCAAACTCAGTGCTCCTGTCTGCACGTTGTCTGTCTTCCAAGAAGCACAAGCTGGAAGGTTGATCTCCAGTGTGGTGACACTGAGAGGCAATGAGACCTTAAGAAGAGAGGCCTGGTGGAAGGTGGTTAGGTCTTTAGGAGGGATTGATGTTTCTCTCCCAGGACTGCTTCCTCTCTATCACAGGAAGTCCCGTGAGACCAGGTTGTTCAAAGAACACACAGCGATGCTCCTGAATCTTCTTGCTTCTCTGCTTACACACGTGCCCCTGCATGCCACCGTCTAGCTCTCTTCTGGTTCTCCATGACACTGCAGTGCAGCCAGGATGCATCATGAAGGGGCCAGTGCTATGCTGTTTGGACCTTCCAACCAGCAGAAGTGTGAACCAATAAACTTCTTCAGTTAACAAAGTGCCTCACCTTGGGTGTTGTCACAAAATGGACTAAGATATTCTGTAATCATTTTGTGATTTTACTTTGTTCTCTATCTCCATTACTAGACTGTAAATTGCACGATGGTAAGTACTTTGTCTTATAGACTGTTTTATTTCTGACACCTCATAGGGAAGAGCAAATGCTCAGTAAAAATAGTTCCATGAGTTCTTGTTGATGATTTCTTAAATTCAACTCAGCAGAGACTTCTTTGAGGTTCAAATTCACTTGCGTATTGCCTCTTTTTTTGTGGTACCGGGGATCAAACTCACAACCTTGCACCTGCCAGGCAGGTGCTTAAGTCACTGAGTCAAACTCCCAGGCCTTGCATATTGCCTCTTGAATCATATTTAAACCCAATCTTGATTTCCTTTTATTGCTTCTTTATCTTCATCACAGTACATGAGTAAGGCTAGCTACTCATTGCTCAGGCCACAAATCTGGGTGTCATTGCTGATTATCCCCCTCCCTCTTTCCTGCACATACCCAGGTCATCACAAAGCCATGTGGGTATCTTCTCCAAAATAGATCTAGAATCTTCTTGAAGCTCTACCCTATGCTACTACCTTTATTAGCCACCATGATTTCTACAAAGTAATGGTCTTCTAACTAGTGTTCCCAGTCACACATTTCCTTCACATATCTTACGAAGTTTTGTTTTAGAATCTATATCCAGTGACTTCATATCTAGATTTAAATACTTCTCTCTCTCTCTCTCTCTCTCTCTCTCTGTCTCACTCTCTCACTCTCTCTCTCAACATCCTACAAGCCCCAGCATGTCCTGTCCTTAGCCTTCTATCCTACCCTCATCCCATCTTTACATCAGCTGTTCATTTCCACCCTGACTTTTTTCACTTCTGGGACATGCAGGATCTTTTCCTATGCTATTCTTCTATCAAAAAGGCTCTTCTCCACAGTGGCTAACCCACCTCTCCTTGGCCTTCAGGCTAGACTTAAATGTCACCTTCCCAGAGAGGCCCTCAGTAAACATAATAAGCAGATTCTTACCCCACTGCTATTATTGTTTTCCTGTTCTCCACATGGCTCTCCCCTGCACTAAAAGATAAGCTCCAAATCACAGTTTCTAAATCTGTCCTACTGTATAACGTGCTCCTGGCATAATGTATAAGATGTGTCAAATTATTATGAACCACAGGAAGGAAGGAAGGAAGGAAGGAAGGAAGGAAGGAAGGAAGGAAGGAAGGCCTGGAAAGAAAACAAGAGAGAAAGAGGGAAGAGGAAGAGAAAGGAGGAGGGGAGACAGAGAGAAGGGAGAAAGAAGGAAACTTTAAACCAATTAAAAGACCTTTTATGTTTTATAACATATGTCCAGTTAAAGTGTGTCTGTGTAGAGGATTTAGCTGAACCAGTCTTCATATGCTGGGTCTTTACATACACCATAAAAAACAGATAAGCCAGTTTTTACTATCCACAGAGTATTAGTTCCCAGTCCTCTTGTGGATACCAAAATCCAATAATGGTCACATTCTTGATATAAAATGCTGTAGTTCTTACATATGACCTGTGCACATCCACCTACATACCTTAAATAATCTCTAATTTGCTTACAATACCTAATACAATGTAAATCATTTTTATACTAATTTTTAGGGAATAATAAGAAAGAAAAAGTCTCTGTGTCCACTATAATGCAATTCTTTTCTAAGTAATTTTGATCTTTGGTTCATTAATTTCAAAGTGCAGTTATGCTACTGTTGCCCCTATTTTTGCCAAATAAGAAATAAAATTTTATTACATGGAATTATATTTTACCCAGGTTACTTAATAAATAGGAGAGCTGTAAGCCTGACTACAGAGAGTGTTTTTATTTCAAACACTATTTGGTATGCCCTCAAAAGACAAAATTCCCATTTGATTTATCTTTAATGTTCAATATCTAGGCTACAGTAGACAATCAATAAGTGTTTGGTGATTGAAGGAAAGAGAATAGAAAATCATCAGACTTCCCAATGCTCACAAGGGATTCCAGGAGACTCCTTGGTAATTTGGCTGAAGTAACTATTCAGTCAACATTGAATCAAATGTGAATTGAATTGAGTTAGCCCCCAAGTAATAGAGCTACATATATCTCCCAAATTGAAGACAGAAAACTCCCTTCTATATGACTTTGCGACTTATCACTGTCAGAAAGCTTGAGCACAGAGAGAAGGGGCTGAGCAGGCATACATGAAAGAGTCTGGAAAATAATCAATTGAATTCAAACTACCATACATCACGGATGTTTAGAGCCAGAAAGGACCTGGGAGATCATCTGCTTCTGTTCCTTCATTTCACGGAAGAAGAAGAAAAAAAAAAAAGCCCAGCAAGGGGTATAGCTTCTCCAAGTCACTCAGGTTAGTGGGACACTAGGACTAGGGATACAGGCATTTGCCCCTTTCTGTTCCATAAACTATCCCTGTTTGTGTAATGCAGCCCTTAGTTGCTGTCTTAGTTACTTTTCTCATTGTTGGAACAAAATACCCAACACCCAAAGTTAAAGCAGGTAAGGTTTATTTATCTCACAGTTTGTAGAGGTTTCAGTCCATAATCAGCTGGCTCCAAGGCAGGGTGGCTCCACAGAGGAGAACAATTCATGATGGGCAGAAGACAGCGAGAACAACAAGGAAGAAGGAGAAAGACAAGCTTCTTTCTGTCCCTTATATTATATCCAGTCTACCAGGATTAGGATGGTGCCAATCCAATCAGTGGACTGATCCAGCAGTCACCACCATTCATCTCAGCACCTTTAATCCCAGCATTGAACTATGAATCAATCGCATATTCTAGATTTGATCATCACCAAAAAAAATTGTGAGGACCACATGAGGTTTTGGGGGGGCATTCAGACACAAATCATAATAGTTGTGAAGTGCCTGGCTATACTATTCTCTTTCTTTCTAAATAATCATTATATAAATATCTAAATTCTTTTATTACTTTGTGTCGCTACTTAGAACTTGCACTTGCTTTTTAATTTAATGAATATTCTGTTGCCCTTTAAAAGGACTGTCTGCTTAAGTGTTTTGTTTAAATTTGCAAAATTATAAGATAATTATTGTGGCTTAGATCTAAAATATCTGCTAAAGTCTCATGTGTTTGGAAAGTGACCAGATCATGGGGGAGCTATACTCATCAGTGGGTCAATCCATTGATGAGTTCAGCAGCTAACTGTAGTTAGGAGTGGGGCCTGGCCAGAGATGAATCACTAGGGGTGTGACCCAGGAGAGTGTCTTCTTGCTCCCACCCCTTCCCCCCACTCTCTGCTTCCTATAGAGTGAATAGTTTTCTTACACCATGCAATTCTCTCATTCTGTTTCTGTCTTGGAGCCACCTGGCCATGGAGTGAATCTATAGAAACTGTGAACATAAATAAAACTCTCCTTTAAGTTTTAAGTGTTGGATATTTTGTCCCAGTGACAGAAAAGTTACTAAAACAGAAAGTAGTGAGAGTAGGATCATTCTCTGTGACTTACCCAGCCACATGGTTTAGAAACCTTGAAAACTCATTTTCAGAGGAAATTTGGAAAGCTTTGGAGATTCAGGCTAGAGAAGCCCTAGATTGCTGTAAACAGAGTTTGATGAATGATTCAGATTAAAGTTCAGAAGACCAGGATACTAACAGGAATATGAACTTTAAAGGCCAAAGTTAGGAGATATCAGTTGGGAACAAGGACTCCATTGGCAGTTGGGCTAGAGGCCATGCGTGTAACATTCTGGCAGAAAATCTGGCTTTCATTTTTCTGTGCCCAGAGACATTTCAGGAGATTAAGACTAAGAGTGGGGGACTAATAGATCTGGGAGAGGAAATTTAAAGGAGGTCCAATAATCCAGCTGTGGCATCCACGCTGCTATCTCTTTTTATCTAGATCTAAAGTGAGAATCAAGAACAAAAGGCTAAACCAAAAGATATAAAAGATATAAAAAATTTTCAGTTTCACCAGAAAAGAAGGACCCACAAAGTTTGGGAAAAGGAGAACATACTGAAAAGATTAGCATTGAAAAGAACCCAAGTACCTAGCAACAAGACAATTAGGAAATGTGACTTGAAAGCATCTCACTGACCAGACCTCAATGGTATAAAAGAGTAAACACTTTCTGAAAGATTTTGCTTTAAGAAGAGAGTCCCAATGTCCCTCACTCATCCAAGGCCATACAGGAAAGTGTTTTCCCATGTTCAGGCATCTAGGCACTCAGAGGTTACGGCAGCCATGGTCCATGGGGACAAACCTACTGCTCCTGACAGTGACAGACATCATCATCATCCACATGATGCTGGTTACACAGGTATGCAGAATGCAAGAGTTGTGGCATCAAGAAGGGTTCCACCCAGATTTAAAAAAAAGGCTAGAAGGCTAGGCAATGTACACCTAAGAGGACAATATGTAGTACTGTAAGAGTGAAGCCAAAGGTGCAGTGCAGACTCCAAGAAGTTAGAGATGACAGCAACAGGGAGCAACAGTTAAAGAAAGCTGAAGGTAGTAAATGGGGCCAACCCAATAAAGGCCATGTGAGCTTCAGAGAGCAGGGTCATAGAAAATGTCCAAGCCCTTTGGAGCTTACATCTCACTATAACCTACTGCAGGTGTAGGGCATGGAGATACAGAATTTAATGTTTACCCACTGGTTTTTGGTCATGTTTCAGTCTGGATTCTTTCTATGCTGTTCCTCCATTTTGGAATGGAAATGCTTACCCAGTATCATTGTATATTAGAAAGACAACTTTCTCATTTTTACAGGGTCTCACAACTATGAGTTTGGCTTATGTCTCAGAGGAGACTGTGGACTTGAACCTGTCAGCAATGTTGGAACTGTTAAAACTTTGGTAATTCTTAGAGATGGAATAAATGCTTTTTGCATAATGAGATGGACATAAGCCATTTGCAGGTCAAGGGTAGAATGCTACTGTTTAGGTCTAAAATATTCCCCTAAAAGTCTCATGTGTTTGAAAAATAATTAGGTCATGGAGGCCCTGTGGATTCATCCATGGATGACTTCATTAGCTGAATATGCCATTAGGAGGTGGGTCCCAGTTGGAGTGGTCACTGGGGGTGAGATCTGAAAGAGCATGTGTATAGGCTTGCACCTGAATAGTCTACAAGTAGAGTAGGCATCAGGTAAAATTTGCTCTGACAGTACATTTGGTATATCCATGATTCAATTTCACTTTCTCTGCAACTGAAGTTATACTTTATTTGGTTTGTCTGTTTGTTTGTTTTTGAGTCAAGATCTCACTATGTAGCTTAGGCTGGTGTTGAACTCACTATGTAGCCCAGGATGGCCTCAAACTCACAGCAATCCACCTGCCTCATTTTCCTGAGTGCTGCAATTACAGGCATGCACTACCACACCCAGCTCTGCAACTGAGCTTATGAAGGTAGAACAAGCATAAGTTGCCATCCTTAAGCTTATGATACAATAAAGAAAATAGATATATTATAGCCGACCCTTAGAAATAGTAGTCTTTGCATGCTACTCTATTTGTGGACCTGAAGGTGCAAGTTGATACACATTCCCTTTATTATTTGAGAGGTGCTTTGTGTGAATTGCAGCAGAGACCATTCCTCACTGATATGTTACTTTAGGGCCATTCTTCTGTAATTTGACTCCTGGGTCTTAACCAATACTCCCACTGAAGTTGGTATCATTCATGTTAACAGTAATAATATGTATTATATGTCAGATTATAATTTTATGTATTTTTTTCTTTCAGGGATCAGATTTTTTTTTACCATCTATAAACTACCCATGTGGCTCCATTTACATTTAGATCCTATATACCTAGAATCTCAAATCTACTTTTCCATAAGTTCTCAAAGAACAGTTCATCTGTGTTCTATCTCTTTATCCTGTATGTAAGGTTTTCTGTCACCCATGATGTATTAGTTGGCTTTCCATTATTGTAATTTTTTAAAAAATCTGACATAGGCAACTCAAAAATAGAAAAGGTTTATTTTGGTCACCATTTTGAAGGTTTCAAATCTGGACCAATTGGCCCCATTGCTTTTGGGCATGTGGTGAGGCCACGAATCATGGCAGGCATGCATGGCAGAGGACGCCCATTCACCTCCTGGCTAGAAAGTGATAGAAGGCCAGCCTGGGCTACATAGAGAGTTCAATGCCACCCTAAACTACATAGTGAGACCCTGCCTCAAAAGCAAAATATAATATATTTAAATGATAGAGTATATTTAAATGATATAATATATTTAAGTGATATAATATTTAAGTAATAAGCATGGGAGAGGAACATGAAAGAGAACTAATATAGGCAAGACTTAGTTGTCACAAAAGATCAAAAAATTCTTAAGCATGGCTATGTCCCTTGAAGAAATTTTTGATTTTTGTGTTTGTCAATAGGTATGTATTTATGAAAAAGAGTTCTAAAGTTTTCATCTGAAATTCAAAGTGGTCTGGGGAAGATATTCAAAAAGGAAGACATGGGAAACTCATTCTAAGAAACAGAGATCACTAGGAAATGTGGGTCGTTGGTCTTTAAAAAATCCATAGCAGCGGCACCAGGGATATAGCTGAGTGGCATGAGCACCTGCCTGGCAAGCACAAGGTCCAAATTAAAAAAAAAAAACCCTACAACAATAATAGGGATAAAGAGAGACCTTGACCTTACTATAAGGTATTGGAAGAGACACAGGAGATGAAAAGGTACAAAAAGCTTGCCCAGGCAAGTTATTTGTAGAAATTTGCTCATAAGAAGGAGAGAGAGAGGGCCGGGAGTTTGGCTCAGTGCCTTAAGCGCCTGCCCTGCAGGCGTGAGGTTGTGAGTTCAATCCCCGGTGCCGCAAAAAAAAAAAAAAAAAAAAAAAAAAATTTGTTTGGGCCGGGAGTTTGGCTCAGTGCCTTAAGCGCCTGCCCTGGTAGGCGTGAGGTTGTGAGTTCAATCCCTGGTGCCGCAAAAAAAAAAAAAAAAAAAAAAAGAAGGAGAGAGAGGATGGACAGTAACAAAAAGTGAATGTTGCTCTCTCCAGGGTGATTTTCAGGATACAAGATTCTTTATGACTTGAAATGAAAGGATCCATGAAGTAAGTACTGGAAAATAAGTCAGAAAGATTCTGTGGGCCCCGAACCTTGGGCGAACCTTTCTCAACCTAAAGGTACAGGTGCCTGGGCCCCACATTTGGTGGAAAGCATCCATTACCATTCATCAGCACTTTCTTCATGTTTAAACAGACAGCAACAAGTATCCTTCCCATGTGTCAACCTGCTCAGTGGGCCTAAGGGAGATTTTTGCAAGTAAGATCCCAAGACTAGAGAGCACATGTGTGCAAGACATCAGCAACAACAGCAGGCAGCATGGAGCAGAGCAGAGCATAACAATGCAAGAGCGGGAGCAAAAGCAAGAACAGCCTGTGTCTTTGTTGTGTAATTCTTACACAGGTTGCTATCTCATGTGTACATTCTTACATAGTGCTGTGACCAGAATATGGGTAGTTGTACACTGCTACATTGTGGTTACATAACTATACCCCACTGTGTACCTGTGCTAGACATTCGGGGTCATGTCCTCTGATGTCCTTAGATGCCCTTGAGTTTTGAAGCAGTCTGAGTGGTTCCCCACACTACACACTCAGTTTTTTTTTTTTTGTCACCCCCAGAGAAATCCTTTGTTACACAAAGGCCACCTGAGAAGGCTGTTTGCAAATCTCTAGTCCTCCCACTCCCCTTATGAGCAACACAATCATATTATAGAAAATCAAAGACCCAGTGTTGTACTGTAACAACAGGCACCAGTGTGGACCAGTGTGTTTTTTTTCCTAAATTATATAGACAAAATGTTACTCTAAATTTAAAAATCCAAAATTGTTTTTCTTGATACTCCAAAAGTAAGCATTTAGTAAATACCACATTTGGTTCCATATTTTTAATCATCAGTTATTATTGAAATAATGTTGTGTAATAAACTACCCTACAAGTCAGTTATTTACAATAAATATTTATTTTTGTTTGTTTATTCTTCAGGTCCTAGAGTCAGAACCCAGGGACTTTATGCTGAGCTACATCCCCAGTTTTTTTTTTTTTTTTTTTTTTTTTTGACACACGTTCTCTAAGTTATTCGTTTTTCCAGGTTAGGTTTAAACTGTGATCCTCCAGTCTCAGCCCCCCCAGAACAGTGGGGTTATAAGCATTCACCACTGTACCTAGGTAATAAACATTTATTTTTGCATAAGGTCCTGTAGGTGATGGCAGGTTGGTTGATCTAGGCTAGGCTCAACCAGACTGTCTTTTCCCCAAGAGACAAGTTAGATTCCAAAGGCCTTAGTGCGAGATCTCTCTGGGATGCAGACTGAAAAGAAATCTACCAATGAATGTCACCCCAGAATAGGAACATGAGTAGAAATATGCAAGACTTCTAAAGGCCTCCTTCTAGAACTGACACATTGTAACTTTTGTTCATATTCCATCAGCAGAAGCAAGTCAGATGGCAAAACCCATGTGACTTCTAAAGGGAGCTGCTAAAATGTCAAATGGCAAAGACTGTGATGTATCATACTAACACAATGAGGGCCAAATAATTCTGAATGATGATTCTGTCTGCTGCACTAGAAACTGTAGAGGATTTGGGAAAGAATGATAAGAGTTTCATACATGTTAAAGAGTAGCTTTTGCCTTCCTCAACATCCAGTATGTAATGAAATCAACCATTATGATAACACACACACACACACACACACACACCCTTAATGATAATCATTTTCACAAACCTGTTCCTTGATACAACTTTAAAAAACACAATTTGAAGAAGTGGTGTAGAATAATGTTTTGTTTTGTCTTTGAGGCAGGATCTCACTGGGTAGTGCAGGTTGGCTTTGAGTTCACTATGTAGCCCAGGCTGGCCTTAAATTCATGGTGACCCTCCTGCCTCAGCCTCCGAAGGGCTGAGATTACAAGCATGTACCACCATGCCCAGCTGGTGTAATACAGTGGAGAATCCTGAATTAGTTAATTTTTCTATCACTGGGAGTCCTGAATTAGTTAATTTTTCTGTCACTGGGACACAATTCCTGACACCCACGATTTAACAGAGGAGAGGTTTTTTGGCTCATGGTTTCACACTTCAGTCCATGTCAGGTGGCTTGAAGGCAGAAACATCATGGTGGAAAGGCATGGTAGAGCAAAGCTGCTCGATTCAAGGCAGCTGGGAAGCAAAGTCAGGGAACAGCACCAGAGAGGAAGGTCCAGGGGCTGTATAGATTCTCAAGGTCATGCCTCCACGACCCACCCAGATACACCCAGAAAGTATGCTTTACTGATCCCCTAGTTGGCTCCCAAGTTGATCAAATTGACATGGTTAAATTTAACCATCACAAGCCCTGTACTAGAAGTCAGAAAAACTGGATTATGCCACCAACTTAATGTGTCCCCTTCAGCTTAAAATAGAAAGGTGTTAATGAATCAGGAAACCAGCTTCCATAGCCAGGGCTAAAGGTGGAATAAGAAACCCTTCCCTGCAGAGGTTAGATTAACAGTAGCAGCTGCAACATCACACACCAAGAAATTCTATGCTTTGGGTTTAATAATACTATGACAACTCCCCAAATAGTAAGGGAATGCCTTGGACTTGTGATTTTTCTCCCCATTGCTTGTGCGTGACAATGCATTGACAGTAGGTTTAGAGAACCCAGGACCACACTCCCTGGGGAAAGGAACACTAATGCCGACAGTCCTCAAGCAGACACATCTTCTAGCAGGTTGTATTGATGATAGCAGTACAGGCCCAAGTACAGTATTCACCTGCATCTTAGGGAAATATTTTACACATTCATGCAAGAACAAACCAGAGTCCCAGAGCAGAACCATATAGAGAGGTCGCAGCATATTCCGTGCCACAAATGTGTCTTTCTGACCATCTCACTCATGTTTTCAAAAAAATCTAGACTTTCTCTTTTCCAGTAAGCTGCACTGACTTTTAGTCTCTAAAAAGCTCCCAGCCTACGTGTGACCTTACATGAAAAAAAAAAATGTGCTGAGATGCATTGACCTATACATTCACAAAGTATAGGACTTCAAAGGTTAATTCTTATAGTAACTGAAAAACTAGTAGGATTCTCAGTCTAGGTGTCTCAAGAGGATTAATCCCTAAAACCCTAAGCTGCAACACATTAAATTCTTCTTCTAGGGTCATCTAGAAAGGTACTATTTATGACTTGCTCTTAGAAGAATTGAGAAAAATAGTCACTTAAGTCAGTTGCTATGTGTTTTGTGGTTCCAGAGAAAAGCCCAGCTGAAAATAACTGCATGACTGCATGCTACTGACTTCCTTGCAGTCTAACTTATGAAAAGTAAAACTAGTTGTTTGGCAAGTAGACAAACAACTTACCTCAAATACATAATTTAACAAAATAAACATTGTACTAATATATAATGTACAGAATGGCAAGAGTGCCATTATTCTCTTTAATAGCTGGACCATTCTTGCTGAAGTGTCATTTTTTCAGGACTAGGCAAATGGGATCTTCACATTTTTATTAAATGAGGAGACATTGGGTTTCACAAGGGATCAGGGCTCACACCATCATACTGGTTTCCTGGCAGAGATGAGCCAGGAACTGCAACTTCTTGATGTCTAGTGGAACATTCTCTCCCTTCCTCTGCTCTTTTTCAGTCAGAAGCATGTTTTCCAATTATTTTCCATGAAATGCATTATTCACATTCACTCTCCAGAGAGTACTTTTGAAGCATCCTTGTTCTTGTACCCAATCACTTAGCATGATGGCTCTGTGAAATCTGTGGTTTGGAAACCTTCCTGTTGCTCCTAATTATTCCACTTCTTGGATTCCTAGGATGCATGCACCTGATAATCAAGAGTTATTCATTGGAAGTCTTCATTACATTGGACGTAGATAATGCAAATTTTATTCGTGAAATGCTACTCAGGGCCTCCTTTTCTGAATGAAGACGATGATTTACTTACATTTTCAAAACACACACAATAGGTGGAGAATTAAAATAATGGACAACAACTAATAGAAAGCAGGTGTGACTCTGAAACTTAAATTGTGCATTCTTCAGACTTGGAGCAATGATGGGAAAAGAATGTTTACCATACAATAATGGAGATAGCAAAAGAAAAAAAAAGAAATAAACAATAAATTCTCATTGAATGAGTGCAGCTTCGCAGCTGGAGCCCATTTCAGCATCTCACTCTGCAACCAAAAATGCACACACAAAAATTGCTAAACTAGGTTGGTTTTATTTCCCCTAGAGACTGGGAAGAAGATGGCAAAAGTGTAATTTAATTTTTGTAAAATATTTTCTAAACAAGTTCAGGGGCTGTACCATCTGGGCTGACAAATTGTTACCAGGTCTGAAGTTCTTGCAATAAGGTATATGCCACGACTCCATAAGAGAAACTCATCACTCAAATCCACAATTGAGAAGACAACAAACTTAAGGGAGATTCACAGAGCAACTGAAGGTCAAACATTCAGGCCAGCTTCTGATGCATGACAAGTTACAGGAGGAGAAGAGATAACCTGCTGGCCCTCAGTGCCCAGAATATCTTGAAACTACAAAGGACTAACACCGAGTGCTTACTTTTGACACCCTGTGCCCACTCATGCCCTAATGTTGACTAGTTCCACCAGCCAGTTTTAGCCAAATGATCATCCTGTTTGAAACAACTCTTTTCCTTCTGTTCTAAGGTCTGAATCACACTCTGCTGAATTCACCTAATTCCATCCCTGGTGCATTTCGGCAGATGTCCTTGCACAGATGAATTGAAATAGTTTAGGGGAACAAGATGGAACACAAACCAGTCATGTTTCCTTTGAAGAATGCTTTACTGGTTCTCCAGAGGAATGGAGTAGAGTTTATGCAAGGGATTTATTAAATTTGCAGGATCGAAGTTCAGAGTGTCCACAATGGCTGCCTGTATGCTCTAGAGCTAGAGGATCTAATAGCTGTTCAGTCTGAGAAGCTGGAAACAACAAAACAAGAGGGATGAGGGATGTAGTACCAGTCTGAGACCAAAGGCCAGAAGCTCCCTGGAGATTCAGTGGTATAAGTCTGTATTGGAAGGCTGGGGAACCTGCAGTCTGATGTCCACAGCTGATGGCAGCAAAAGATGCACCTGCTTAGGCATAACACAATTTTTATAGTAAGTGCCAATTTCCTTCTTTTCTCCTTTTAACCCATCAAGGCTGCAAGCCTATTGGTTAGTGCTCCCCATGACCAGCATGGATTTTCTCTCCTAAGTTTTTTAGACTACATGCCAATCATCTCTGGAAACACCCTCACAGACACACCCAGAACTGTGCATTCCTGAACTGCTTGACACATCTTAATCCAGTAAGGTAGACATGATTAATGGCCACAACTGCTACAGTTTGAATCTGTAATGTGCTCCTGCACACACACCAAGAGCCAGATAAAACTTAATTCTCAGCTCTTTGCTATTGGGAGCTGGTAGAAATTTTAAAATGTGGAGTCTTTTAAGAGGTCTTCTGGCCCCTGGGAATGTAACGTGGAAGGAGATAGTGGCTCTTTCTCTCTCTGGCACTCTCTCTCTCTCTCTCTCTCTCTCTTTCTCTCTCTCTGTCTCTCTCTCTCTGTCTCTCTCTCTCTCTCTCTCTCTCTCTGTCTCTCTTTCTCTTTCTCTCTCTCTCTCTCTCTGTCTCTTTCTCTCATATATCCTGACCAGATGATAGTTTCCTTCAACAGACCCTCCCACCACCACATTTTGCCACTGTCCAACAAACCATGGGCTAAAATTTCAAAAGCAGTAATTTAAAATAAAACTTTTCTCTTTAGAACTTGACTATCTCAAGTATTATGTAACAATAACAGAAAACTGATTAACACAAAGACTAATCACTCTGAAAATCCAGACATAAGTAATGGCAAAGGAGTGACCAGCTAATGTGACAGAAAGGAAGGACCTCACAAATAAAGGTGGTCAAAAAAACACCTCATTTACATCTCCCATTTGTGATACCTTCCCCTTCCCCAAGGGTCCTCAAATACCTAAGTAGCCAAAGGTCCTCAAAATACCCTTCTATGGCCAATTGGAACCAAACATTTGGAGGCAACTTTAGAGCCATCTAACCCAAGAATCTATGAAAAGTAGTACCCAACACAGCTTTTGGTTTAAAAATTTATGAGGAATTTGTTTCAAATGCATATCCCTGAGCCTTGTCCCAAAAATTCTGATTCAATAGTGCTAAGGATGGGCCCAAGTATCTTTATTATTACAAGCTCCCAGATGGTACCAATGTTGGCAAATGCACTTAAAGAAATGTTAGCCAAAGTTTCCGTGCCATGCTAATGCTTCAGAATGTTTAGGGGAGTGGTTTTCACTTCCAAGTAAGCAGACAAATTTGGTTATTAAAAAGAACTCACTGTTCTTCAGCCTGTTACTGCCAGCTCTGCATTCTGGAACCACCTGCTGTAACTTTCCTCCTATAATGATGTTCCAAGATTAGAAGACATTCATTCATCCCTCATCCAAGGTTTCTCTCCTCCATTTAGTTTCTTTCAATGACTACCTACCTCACTTAGAATAAAGTTCAAGCTTGTGAACCTGTAAGAGCCACCATGACCCGGCCCATATTATCTCTCTCTAGCCTTGTGTCCCTTCAGTGTTTGCCTCACATATTAGATTTGCATACAGCTTAAGAACCATTGCTCATACACATTGATGTACCATGTTTACTTGCCTCTGCTCATGGTCTTTCCTGTGAAAAGTAGACACGATGCTGCTTCCTTCTGCATGCTTGCCTCGAAGTGCTAGACCTTTAAGACTCGCCCAGGCACATGGCCTCTAAGAAACCATTGTGACTGCTACACACACAGGCCACTTGTATTTTTCACATGAATTGTGATTTGGGACAAAGATTTTCCTACTTTCATCAAATATTTCATTGATCACCTTTTCATTACAATTATTTGGGGGTTTTTTCCTCTATTCATTTGGATGCTTTAGGACAGAAATACTGTCTTACTAATTTTTTGTCCCCAGTTGATGTCTGACCTATAAAGGTTATTCAGTGGATGCTTGGTGAGCTGAATTGGATACTCCAAAGTTTAGCGCAGAAGACCAGTCTTTAGCCAAGCTGCTTCCCTTTTGATCACATCTTGTCAAGGAAGTGAACCTGGGTCGACCATCTCCTATGCACAAGCACCATGCAAAGCTGAAAGGCCCCCAAATAGACAAATATACCTACCCTGTCATTAAGGAGTGCATGGTCACATCAGGACAAGACTGTGTAATATGATGTAAAAATGCAAAAGTGTAATAAAATGGTATGAAAACACAGAGAATCATACTTGAAAAGAGTAACATTGTTCATTCAACCATCAAACCAGGTATTAATTGAAAAGATTATATGCCTGTGAAAATTCTAAGTATTGAGTAATCTGGTAGTAAGAAAAGTAGATTAAAAAAATCTTCCTCCAGGGAACTCCCACATATAGGTAAAATACATAGTGATATATCATTAAACTTTTTCAGTACTGATAAGACTGTTGGAAAACTTTCAGTAGTGATAAGACTGTTGGAAAACTTTAGGGACAGGAAGGCAGGTAGAAAATACAGAGTACAAGTTTAAAGGGGTGGACAGAGACAGTTCACTATAAAAGTGACACTTGAGCAACCATATGAAGGAAGTGAAGAATCAAAGTTTGCAGACATAGGGGCCAGTGGCTGAGCTGGAGGACCTGGTACAACATTCTACAGTTGGTATGACTCCCAGGTAGCCCAGGAGCAGCAAGGAGACAGGAACAGTGGAAACAGGGTGATGATATTGGGGTAGAAAGCTTTGAAGTCATTGTATGGCTTTGCCTTTCACCTTGAGGATCTTGAGAGCCAGGCCAGCATCTTGAGAGGAGTGATATGATCCTGATCACACTGGGAGATAATTACCATTGTTATGTACTAGAGGCAGAAGGAAGACATTTCCACTCCTTGGGTTATGCAGGTTATCCAAGGAAAAATTACATAAGTTAGCGATCTTTATTGTCTTTACTTTTGATTCTAGACTCTGGCGATACTTTATTTCATAGAATAGAGTAAGTGATCTGATGAGCTGGGAAGAGGCTGGTTTTAGAGACAGAAAAGGGCTGAAAAACTCAGAACCAAAGAGCAAACTGATCATTTAGAAGTAATTTTCAATGTGAAATGGGCACAAGGAACAAATAATAGAAAAATAACTGATTGTTTAACAACAGGCTGCCTTTTTTTGTGAAAGAATTAAAGGAGAGGGAACTTCAGTAACATGCTCTTTGTAATTTGGCTGCTACTTCTCATTCTCCTAATTTCTCCAAAATTCAGATAGCACCTTAGTTTCTGTTTGATGAACTGGAGGTTTAGCACAGGTGACTCTATTTTGATATGTAGTCAGGTTTATTGGAGCCAGGAACCTAGTCTAAACCCTAGTCTAATGACCTCTTACTGTTTATGTGATCTACTATTGTGTCTCTTGGCCTCAGAAAGGGTAAGGAAAGGGCTCAGGGATATACAGCTAACAGTGGCAATCTGTAATTCACTCCTGGTCTCACGTAAATCCAAGTCCACACAGCAGCACTACCATCTAGAAGACCTGGAGAGAAAAAGTTCTCTCCTACAAAGGCACAAGGACAACACAATTGGGGGATAGGGGATGACAGCAGAATATCCACAATGGGATTCAGAAGCCAGAAAGGAAACTTTCAAGTCCTTTGACTCTGGAGTCCCATCTGGCTCAGTTTTTATCCCTAAGCCTGCATGTCCCCACTGAGCCTCTCCTCTCTCCTTCATCCCAAATATAGACTCCACTCAAGTTTCATTTTTCATTTCCATTTTAGCACCTGAGATGAGTTGGTGTTTCCAAATTGAAATCTACCCTGGCATAAGAAAGGAAATAATTATAGAAGCTGAAAACTTCATCCAAATAGGTAAGTCTGCACATGCTCTGGACTGCTGAGGACCTCTGCAGCTTCTCAGAAACACATGCTCAGGGCTTCTCGTGCACACCTGTCTTCTACCTGCTTCTTGCTGAGCCTTAGGCTCTGCTGCTCTGCTTCTCCTGCCAGCTTCTGTTGCTGTGGCCCCTTTAGCTCTCTCCAGGTCCTCATGGCTTCCGATAACCCCGTGATTCTGTCACACTTGATTGCCTTTGAATTCTTCCAGGTAGAAAGTAAGTTGCAGGAGGTCAAGGTCAGGTATGTCTTGTTCACTGGCACATGTTAGCCTTTCCATAAATATGTGCTGTTTGGTGCCATTTTGCAAACTGCCAGGCAAATGTAAAAGATCTTTGTTAATCAAAACATGTTTTCCTTACTATCCAGGGGTCCCAACAAATCTTTCTAGTCTTTGCCGAAAATTTAACTAAAATCCAACAAATGCTTCATCCCCTTAGGGTCTGGATACCCATTCAGCTAATATGTGGGGTCAATATACAACTTCTTTTCAGTCCCATCAGGGATAAGGACAGGAGAAGTTAGGATGAAATGCTGAGATCCTGGAGGAAGGCTGAGGGGAGCTGAGTCTGATGCAGATTAACACAAATACACCCATGCTCAACATTCCCCTTCATGACCCAATATGAATAGACATAATATGAGAATCAAATAACATGAGAATCACACACCTCACCCACCTCTTGTGTGCTTTCACAAAATCAAGAAAAACCTGTGAATGATAGCAAATGTATGGATTTTTTCCCACACCAACAACCAATTCACCAATTCTCTGGACACCGCTGGGTGTTCTCTTACTCACTTCAATTCTGACACTATCTATTTGGAGCTAGCATCAGACCCCAAGTTTAGGGGCTCAGTGCCACAAGACTGTTTCCACTTCAGGGGGCAATCACTAATCCCAGGCCTCTGGAACTTTCAACTGTACTGGATAAAAATCAGAAGTATCTGTGATCTCCTTAATAATTTTTACTGCAACTCACAGAACTCAAGAAAGCACTTTATTCATATTTACTGGCTTACTATAAAGAATATTATGAAAGATACAAATGGACAGCTAGATGAAAAGGTACAGAGGGTGAAGTCTAGAAGGGTTCAAATCACCCAAGCTTCTGTCCCCATAGAGTTTGGGGTGCACCAGCTGCCTGGCAAGTGGATGAATTTACCAATCTGAAAATCTTTGAATACCACTGTTTAAGGCTTCTATGGAGAATCCATTCCAATGCCATGACTTGTTATTCATTGGTTACTGATGATTAATGCAATCTCCAACCCCCTCAGTCCTGAAGGTTGGAGGATGGGACTGTAAGTTCTGAATCCTAATTATAAGGTTGGTTGGTCCACCTGGTGACCAGTCCCATCCTCCTTGTGTCCTCTCATCAATACAAACTCACAGACACTTGAAAGAAGCATGTTATGTGATGGGTTCCACCCTTATGAAACTCAGCGTGGCACCTGCCCAACATGGTGCTGGACCCTAGCGTTCTCCTTCCAAGCCCAAAATTGAACTTCCTGTTTTTTGTGCACACCAACACTCCCCCAGTCAGCTGTCAATACATCATTCTGCCCACCCCTTCAAACTCCACTCCCTGTCGAACCTAATAAAAGCCCTTCACTTTTTTGTCTGCCTGGGAGGGAACTTGCATTCTCCTGCAGCCCTCCTCTGCCTGCAATATAGGCATTTTTCCTTTTTTTTTTTCCTGCCCTTGCTTCTCTGCCATGCCAGGGAAAAGCCTAACATTATGGATAACAGAGCACACCCTTATCACTCAGAAATTTCCAAGGGTTTTAGTAGCTTTGGGAACCAGGGATGAAGAAATATGTAATTTCATTGCAAGGGCTAAAAGATAGAGAAGTGGAAAAGAGATATAATCATTTAACAGATGTGGGTAGAAACCAAAGAAAAACTTCTCTACTTTCCTACATATATGTTGAAACCTTGACTCAAAACCCCAGGTGGTCAAATACCAAGGTACCATCGTGTTCAGTTTAAGAATGAACTTTCTAGACTATTATCATCAATCCAGAAGTTTCTTCTTTCCAAGTATCTTTCTATCTCAAAACTTTCCCTATCTGCCCCACTTATCTATAGCTAATGCAGTTTCGATGTAAACAATTTATGCTTTTCTTCCCCTAAATTTCGTTATAAAAGTACTCTTGGTTCTTAGGTCTTGTGACCATTTTTCCAAGTGCTTTTTAATCTTGCTATCATGAACTTCAGAACATCTCAGGATCTGGTTCTGTTCTGATTCCTATCTCTAACAGGTCAATAAGTCCTTTTATTTCAAAGACCTTCATTCTCAGGAGTGATATACCCAATTCCATTCTTTACTGAAAGAGAAAGTGAGACCAGAAAGGCTGTGTCTTGCTCGGGATCTTGCTGGTTCAATAGCTCAGCATTTACATACCCTCATAGCAGACTGTGTCACGGACCACCCAGCACTGCCAGCTGCCCAATGGCTGGAGCATTCTCAGCACTCAGCTCCCTGCTCTCCCCACAGCAGACCCACTGCAGAGAGGTCAGTGCTCATGGTCATCACATCACATCACAGCCCACCTCCAATCCCAAATGAAAGTGAGGGTCGAGCCGGGCGTGGTGGCGCACGCCTTTAATCCCAGCACTCGGGAGGCTGAGGTAGGCGGAGCGTTGTGAGTTCGAGGCCCGCTTGGGCTACAAGGCGAGCGCAAGGCCGGCCTGAGCTGCATAGTGCGACCCTGCCTCAAAAACCAGGGCCGGGAGTTTGGCTCAGTGCCTTAAGCACCTGCCCTGGCAGGCGCGAGGTTGTGAGTTCAATCCCTGGTACCGCAAAAAAAAAAAAAAAAAGAAAAAAGAAAGTGAGGGTCGAAAGACCAGGACATTTCTGGATGATCTGGGCAGCCCATGGGCAGTATTAGTCCTGACATCCACAGTTCTTCATTGGCCCAGGCCTACTTACTTCCTCTTGTTTTCACAAAGGATTCCCAATAAACACCTTACCCCTCAACTATATGCGGGTATTTGCTCCTTGAGAGCCCAACGTATGACCCTGCAAGTTCTCCACTACCAATCCACTGTTTACTTCCCCGAGAATCACAGATAGGCTTTTTAAAGCCTAAAGAACAGACCCTCAACACATCTTTGCCTGAGGCAAAACAGGGCAGAGATCACAGGGTTTCTATTATGCCAAAATCTCTCCAAGGTAAAAGCTGCGTGCAAGCATCTAAGCCCCTGGAGTTGCTGCTATTTATATTTAATGTGCAAACACTCTGAGGAATGCTGCCTGTGGAAACCAGATCAAAACATTTATCCTCACTGTGTCTTGGAAAAAAAAACTTATTAGCTGGCTGTATAGTGATATTTGAGAGAGTAAAAAAAAAAATGGAGGGAAAGAAAAAGGAGGAAAAAATTCAGTTGCTACTAGATAAAATAGAGCAAGCCCCTCGGAGAGCCAGGGTGGTTGGTGGCCACTATAATATATTGTTATGCATCGCCACCGAAGCACTTGTAGAGCAACTGCAGACCATGTCTGACATTGCCTCCACTGACCTTTTCAATATTGCCCAAGCGCGGTGGAGCTGGTGTTTCTAGAGGAATTCAAATCGAAATGTACTCAGGCAGAAAGGATTTGGCTGTGGGCAAACCCTATCAGTCTCGTCACGTTTAGACTTGTCATTCTCATGTAAATTGCAATTCTTTATTAGCATGGCCAGTCTTCCGCCCAGGTGCAGGATGCACTCATCTAAATGGCAACGAGGCCGCATCTGCCTGCACTGAAAAGCTGGGCTGCTCTAGCTATGATACCAGCACAGATCCTGTGTCCCCAGATGGGGAGAGAAGAGGACCCTGCCAGGGCCCCACTTGAAAGCACAAAAGGAGGATTTGGCATTCAAAAAGAAAGGGGGAGCTAAAGTTTGCCATTTTTTTAAGTTTTTAGAGCTTCTTTTTAGAAGTTCCCCAAGAACAACATCCTCCTCAGGCCTCATCTCCACATGCTCCTTGGCAGAGGAGCGGACCAGGGAGCTGCCCTGGGAGGCAGAGACAGCCTTACAGAGCCCGAGAGTTCGAGGCGATGACACCATGGGTTGTATAATCCTTCTCTTCCTTCTCTGCTGCTGAAAGCAAAGCCAGAAGGATGAAGGGAGCCAGCTTGACAGTGCATGCCTGTGGCGAGCGGGGTATTCCAGATCTTCTTCCCAAGCCATTGTAGTATTCCCATTCCCTGCTTCCCTTGCTGAAATACGGTGATTCTCAAAGGGTGGTTCCCCAGTCCAGCAACACCTGTAACACCAGAGAACTCAGCAGAAGTGCAGACTGTCAGGTTACACACACACACACACACACACACACACACAGAACTCAGCAGAAGTGCAGACTGTCAGGTCACACACACACACACACACCGACTGGGGCAGGACCAGTCGATCTGAGTTTGGCAGGCTTTCCAAGTGATTCTGCTAAGCACCAAAGAACCACTGCCCCAGGTTAGAGAGGAGAGAGAGGAGAGAGAGAGGAAGCCCCCTTCCTCTCTCTCTAACCTTATCTGTATTTAGCCCAGGGAATTTTAGCCAGGTAAGGACAGGGAACTGATGCAACTCACCACTGTCAGTACTTTAGAGGCTGCCGTAGATCATGTAAGCAAATATGTGAGACGGGGTGATTTGTAAACAATAGAAATATATTTGCCTCATAGTTTGGAGTCTGAGAAGTCCAAAAGTATAGTACTGGCATTTGGCAAAGGCCTTCATGTTGAGTCATAACATAACAGAAAAACAAAGGAGAATGCACAAGACAGGAAATAGGGCCAAGCTCATCTTTTATAGCAGGAACCCACTCCTGAGATACCTAATCCACTTCTTTGATAGTAGCATTGTTCACTTTTTGAGAGTGGTGCCTTCAAGACCTAATCACCTTTTTAAGGTTACACCATATAATACTGTTCTGATGACAAATTTCAACATGGAGGGTACATTCAAACCACAGCAGAGACATATCAGGGTAAGAGTGGCTGGTGTGTTTCAGAAAACAGAGTCAACAACTTCAAGTTTCAGAAATAAGAACCAAGGAATAAGGAAAAAGAGATTTAATATACTGAATCTTTCCTGGAATCAGATCTTTAAAAATGAATGATGGCCGGGCATGTGGCACACGCCTTTAATCCCAGCACTCGGGAGGCTGAGGTAGGAGGAGAGTTGTGAGTTTGAGGCCCGCCTGGGCTACAACGCGAGTATAAGGCCGGCCTGAGCTACATAGTGCGACCCTGCCTCAATAAACTGGGGCTGGGAATTTGGCTCAGTGGCCTAAGCGCCTGTCTGGCAGGCGTGAGGCTGTGAGTTCGATCCCCGGTGCTGAAAAAAAAAAAAGAATGATGGACAGAGGTCAGAATTACAGACAAACCAGAATCACATCCTCCGTGGCATGCTTAGAGGCAGATGAGCCTCCTGGGGAAGTGGTCACATGAAAGGAATCTGAACACTGATGTTGAAGGTCTTGATCTTATTCTACATGGCAAGTCTTGTCTGGCCATTTGCTACATAAAACAAAGCTGTCCCTACTTGGCATGTGTCCTTGCTCTAGTAGAAATGGAAATTAAAACTAAAGCACAAATTTCCAGGGGGAAAACACTTAAACTGGAACATTCATGGAAAGATAGGAAAGGACTCCAGCTAAAGGAGCTGGAAAGGGCACACTTGGATACAGGAGTTCAGACCAGCCCACCCACATAGGCAGGAGGCCAGCCCTCAAGGCTGGTGGGCTGGAGATCAACCAACCACCACTTCAATCCCAGCATCACAGCTCTGGAATCCCATGGCTAAGGAATGGTCCATCTCACAGGAAAGGACCATCTCTGTCTCTGGTGGACCCAGTTTTGGAGGGCTCCCTCCCACCTCAATCTCAGATGATCACAGATACCAGGCATTGGCTAGAGACCTCTACCAAATGTCACCACAGATCTCCCATTACTGTGCCCTTAGTCCTGAAGGAAGATGAGATCATGCAAACTCAGGGACAGTCAATCCCATCCAGCCAACTACCAAATAGACATTCCTCAAATGATCAACAACACATCCCTTGCAAAGCTGAAAAGAAACTTGACCAAGACCCATAGTAACAAAGGATGCAAAATGAAGGTTGAACCTCACTCTGTGCCTAGTTACCCATTAAGCAGCCACAGACCCAAGTGAAAAACTATGGTCCATAGCAAAAATGGCTCTCAAGTGCCAGAAGACTGTCCCAGAAGAAAACACAAACTGTGTTTCCCATGAATAGCAGGCGAGATTCTAGGATTCTGCCTGTTCTTCATCCTTACGGTGGTCTCCAACCATGTCATGACTGTGCCAGCTGGAGATGGACAGCAGCTCCCAAGAGTCTGTAGCGACAGACTAGGAGAGATGGGTACCCTTGTCAGGTGGGCAACAGGGCCTAATCCCAGTAAGAGCACAGAGGCAGCAGCTCAGCAGAGGACGTAGGGCAGCCTGAACTCAACCCACTGCAGCTTACTGAGGTCCGACTCGTGCATCCTGTCCTCTTTGGTGTTGGCTCAGGATCTGGTGAGATGCTTTTTGGTAGAAAAAAGTATCAGACACCCTCATAAGGAACAACAATCAGGACAAGGGTAGATAGCTCCAACACAACCTGGAGGAGTTTAACCATGGCTAGGCGTGGTGGCCCACACCTGTAATTCCAGCACTTGGAAGGCTGAGGCAGGAGGATTGCCATGAGTTCGAGGCCAGCCTGCTATACATAGTGAACTCAAGGCCAGCCTGAACTACACAGTGAGAACCTGACTCAAAAAAAAAAAAAAAAAAAAAAAAAAAAAAAAAAAAAAAAAAAAAAAAAAAAAAAAAAAAAAAAAAAAAAAAAAAAAAAAAAAAAAAAAGAAAAGAAAAAAAAAAAGAAAGCAGTTTAAACCATAATTCAAGGACCTTTCCCCCCAAATGAGAGGACTCAGGAGTTCATTGAGGCAACTTCTTTAACAGTGCTTACAAAGAAAGCAGAAAAGATTTCCAAGACATTAAAAAAAAAAAAAAAACCCTGGGAAAAAAATATTTTGTCAACTTCAGTGTAAATTAATAAAAAACGCATGGAACACATTTCTCTAAAGATGCACACAGCTCTGAAAACCAAGGGGAGAAGAAGCTGGTAAGGTCTGGCTGGGGTTTGGCAGAATTCAATGTGTTTGGGAATGAGATGCGGATTCAGGGAACAGGTTTTTCCCATTATCTTTCTTTTTCTCCACCCATATTCCTTGGAATTCAAAGTAGAGGGAAAAGACTTAAAAGTCATCTCCCGACTATTCTCATTTAAGATACTAAAAAAGCAGAAGCTGGGGAAGTGAAGTAATGGTGTAGTTTCACAAATAAATATTAGCAAACTTTAGAGTACTTGGTGGCCAGAGCATCACATGGGGACAATCTAACTCAATGGCATTCTTTCTCTTCTTTGTGTCTCCCAGCGACACTTCAAGACCCCACGACCCACATAATCCATTGATTTTTTTCCTACACTCAGACCACCCTTAGGCACCTTGTAAAAATGAACATAGTAGATTCGTGCTGGTATCAGGTCTGGCACAGCTTGGCTAGGCTAAGACAGTTGTCCCATGACTACGGGGACGGTGCCTTACAACTCTGTAACCTGAAAAACAAAAATGTCTGGGAGGGGGGGGTCATTGACAAGACACTTCACAGCCCCCCAGGGATATGCCAAGGAGAAGCAAATAGATAATTATTAAATGATGGAAAGATCAGTTCTCCAGAAAGATAGCATAACCCAAAATACATACCGACCAAACAACAGAGCCTCAAGATATGTAAATCAGAACAGATCTTAAGGAAAAGAGAAATAAACAATCCACAGTTATAGAAACAAACTTCAACATCCATCATTCTCAGGCCATTGGTACAACCACTGAAAACAGAATCTGTGAGGGTATAAGAGAATTAAGCAACACAATCAACAAGCAAGATCTAGTTGAAATATTTAGACCTTCCACCATTAGAAGAATACACAGTTTTAAAGACCAGGAGCCCCTGGAACATTCACAGGATTTATGAATTTAAAGTGAGCACTGATGTGGCTGCATTTAAGTCTATCACTTCTGCTGCCTCTCTGTCATTTGTTTTCTGTTTCTCCCTTTTTTTTTTTCAGTGGTGGGCACTATAGTTTTGTTTTGTTTTGTTTTGTTTTTGAAAAGCAAAACAGAAAAAAGGGTAGAAATAATACAGAGTTTCAAGAAAAAGTAAGAAATCAACGCTAGTTAATATATTACATATTATCTTAGAAGTAGTTGTTTGAGTTATGAGATCTAGGTATAAAAAATGATCAGACAATCAAACAATGACAACACAAACTATTCTTTCTGATGAACTAACAGAGAATTAATAGTATAGTTATCTATCTTACTAACTTAACACAAACTATTCTTTCTGATGAACTAACAGAGAATTAATAGTATAGTTATCTATCTTACTAACTTACACATACATACAGTTTTATGTGTATACCTTCAAGCATATAATCTTTTCCTTTTTTCCATTTCTCCTTTCCCCTATCCCAGTTGTTCTTTAATTTTGAACACTTTCTTTCTCTTTCCTTATTAGATTATCCATTGTACATTTTTGGATCTTATTACTCTTTCAGTTTTTTATTTATTATTATTATTTGTTTTTTACACTAGGGAGATAATGCAATACTTACAAATGTGAGTCTGATTTATTTCACTTATGAGTATAGTCTCAAGTTGCCTCCATTTACCTATAAAAGCCTCAAGATCATCTTTTTTATAGCTGAGCAATATTCCATTGTATAAAAATATCACATTTTTTTCATCCATTCTGTGATGATGGGCATTTTGGTTGTTTCCAAGATTTAGCTATTATAAATTGTGCTGCTATAAACATGGGTGCACATAAATCTCTTTGACATGACACTTTCAGTTTTTCTGGGAAAATACCCAGAAGAGGAATAACTGGATTGAATGGAACTTCCAATCCTAGTATTTTGAGGAATCTGCATAATGATTTCCATAGTGGTTGCACCAGCATACACTCCCACCAACACTGGAGAAGGGTTCTTTTTTCCCCACAGCCACACCAACATTTGTTATCAGTTGATTTCTTGATGGCAGCCATTCTTTTTAGAGTGAGATGGAATCTCAGTGTTGTTTTAATTTGCATTTCTCAGTGACCAGTGATGTTGAGCATTTCTTCATGTATTTATTTGCCATTTTTATTTCCTCATCTGAGAAGTGCATGTTCATCTCAGATGCCCACTTTTGTACTGGGTCTTTGAATTTGGGCGGCCTAATGTTTTTCAATCCTTTTTATGTTCTGGATATAAGTCCTTTATCTGAGGGACAGTTGGCTAAAATTCTTCCCATTCTGTGGGTTTTCTTTTCACTTTATTGGTGATTTCTTTTGAAGTACAAAAACTTTTTAATAAGATGAGATCCCAGGTGTTGATTCTTTGAAGTACTTCCCATGTGGTTTGCATTTTGTCCATGAACTCTTTACCTACCCCTATGTCTTCAAGATTTCTACCTACCTTGTCTTCCAGTAAATTTGGTGTTTCTGTTTTAATATTTACATCTTTGATTCATTTTGACTTTAGTTTAGTACATGGTGATAGACATGGGTCTAGTTTCAGTCTTCAGCATGTGGAAAGTCAATTTTTCCTGCACCCATTTATTAAAGAGATTATCTTTCTTCCAGTGAACATGATTAGCCCCTTTGTCAAAGACAAGGTGGCTGCATGTCTTTGTAGTTGTATTTGTATCTTCTAGTCTGTTTCACTGACCCTCTGGTCTATCTTTTTGCCAATACTATGCTGACTTTATCACTGTAACTTTGTAGTATAATTTCAAGCCAGTGATTGAGATACCTCCTGCCTTGCTTTTGTTGCACAGAATTGCCTTTGCTATTGTAGGTCTCCCATGGTTGCAGATGAATTTTAGGAATGTTTTCTCTAGATCTGTAAAGTATGTTAATGTATTTTGATTGGGATTGCATAAAATCTATATAACAGTTTTGGCAGTATAGCCATTTTCACAAAGTTGGGTCTATCTAAACAAGAGCAAGGGATATCTTTCCATTTTCTAACATCCTCTACAGTCTCCTTTTTTAGAGTACTATAGTTTTCAGCATACAGGTCTTTTACACTCTTTGTTAGGTTGATTCCATTCTTTGTTAGGTTCTTTTTTTTGGATGCTATTGTGAAAGGTGTTATTTCTATAATTTCCCTCTCAGTGAGTTTGTTGTTCATGTACAGGAATTCTATTGATTTTTGAGTGTTGACTTTGTATCCAGCTGCATTGCTGAATTTGTTCATTAACTCTAGTAGCCTTTTGATGGAGCTTTTAAGGTCTTCTACATAGAACATCGTGTCATCTGAAATAGGGATAATTTAACTTCTTTCTTTCCTGTCCTTATTCCTTTTATTTCTCTCTCTCTTGTCTGATTGCTCTGGCTAATGTTTCCATAACTATATTGAATAGGAGTGGTGATAGTGGACATCCTTGTCTTGTTCCTGATTTTAGAGTGAAAGCTTTCAGTTTTTGTCCATTTAGTATAATGCTGGCTCTTGTTTTGTCATAGATGGCTTTTATCAGGTTGAGATAGATACCATCTATTCCAAGTTTCTGTAAGGTTTTTATAAATGAACAAGTGCTGGACTTCATCAAAAGCTTTTTCTGCATCTATTGAGATATTCATGTGATATTTGTTTTTGGCTCTGTTGATGTGGTGTATTACATTTATTGATTTGCATGTGTTAAACCATTCCTACATTCCTGGAATAAATCCCACTTGGTCACGATGTATAATCTTCTTGACAATTTGCTGCACTCTATTTGCCAGTATTTATTGAGAATCTTTCATCAATGTTTATGAGGGAGATTGGCCTATAATTCTCCTTTTTGGTTGGGTCTTTCCCTGGTTTTGGTATCAGAGTATTACTTACCTCCAGGAATGAGTTAGGGAGGATTACTTCCCTTTCAATTTCATTGAAGAGTTTGAGGAGTATTGGCATTAAATCTTCTCTAAATTTCTTGTAGAATTCAGCTGTGGCTCCATCAGGACCTGGACTTTTTTTGTTGGTAAGTTTTTAGTCACATTTTCAATTTCAGTAGCTGATATTGATTTATTCAAAATTATTATATCTTTTAGACTCAGCTTTGGTAGTTCATATGTTTCCAGGAATTTTTCCATTTCCTCTGTGTTTTCCACCCTGTGTGAGTAAAGATTTTCAAAGGAGGTATTCATGATCTTTTGAATATCCATGGGATCTGTAGTAATTTCTTCCTTTTCATTCCTTATTGCATGAATTTGAGTTTTTTTCTTTATTTTTCTTGATAAGGTTGGCTAGAGGTTTAACAATTTTGTTTATTTTCTCAAAGAATCAGCTCTTTGATTCATTAATTCTTTGTATTGTTTTCTTAGTCTCAGTCATGTTAATTTCTTCTCTGATCTTTATAATTTCCTCTCTTCTATGAGCTTTGGGTTTGACTTGCTCTTCTTTTTCTAGAAGCTTGAGGTGTAGCATTAGGTTGTTTATTGGTGCTCATTCTGTTTTCTTGATGTGACAATTTATTGCTATGTATTTCCCTTTTAGGATCACTTTCACTGCATCCCACAAGTTTTCGATATGTTGTATTTGCATTTTCATTAAATTTTAGGTGTTGTTTAATTTCTTGTTTAATTTCATCTGTAACCCATTGGTTGTTCATGAGGTTGTTAGTTAATTTCCATGTGTCTGTGTAGGCTTTGCAGTTTCTTTTGCTGTTAATTTCCAATTTCAGTGCACTATGATCAGATAATACGCATGGAATAATTTCAATCCGCTTGTATTTACTTAAGCATGTTCTGTGGGCTAATATATGGTCTATTTTAGAGAATGTTCCATGTGCAGCTGAGAAAAATGTGTATTCTGATGTTGTTGGGTGCAATACTCTGTAAACATCTACTAAGTCCATTTGTTCACAGGTTTGATTTAGTTCTGTTATTTCTTTGCCAAGTTTTTGTCTAGTTGATCTATCTCTTTGGGACAATGAGATATTAAGTTCCCCTGTTACAATTGTGCTATTGTGTATTTGGTTTTTCATGTCTATTAGTGCTTGTCTTATATAGTTGGGTGCTCCTGTATTTGGTACATATATATTTATGATTGTCAGCTCTTCCTCTTGAATTTTTCCCCTAACAAGTAGGTAATGACCTTCTTTATCTCTTTTGATCATTTTTGGTTTGAAGTTCACACTGTCCACAAATAGAATAGCTATGCTCACATTTTTCTGGGTTCATGTCGTGTGGAATGTTGTTTTGCATCCTTTGACTTTTCGTTACTGTTGAGTCAGATGTGTTTCTTGTATACAGCATATTGTTGGATCCTGTTTCTTGATCCATTCTGTCAGCCTATTTCTTTTAATTAGTGAATTAAGGCCATTTACATTGATGGATATAACTGATATGTACTGGCTTAACTTTGTCAGGTTACTTTCCTGTTTTTGGTTTCCTGCTTTTCCCCCTTGTTTAATTGTTTGCCTGGCCTGGTGGTTTCTTTCTGTTGTTGTTCTGGGATTTGTAGTCATTTTTGTCTCTGTTTAGTATCTCTTTCAGTATTCTCTCTAGGGTTAGCTTGGTAGACATGAATTTCTTCTGTAGCTCTTTGTCATGGAAGTATCTTATTTCTCCATAAATTTTGAAAGAATGTCTTCAGGGTACATCTGTCTGGGTTGAAAGTTGTTTTCTTTCAAAGCTTGAAATACTTCACTCTAAGATAGTCTTAACTTGAGGGTTTGTGCTGAAAAGTCTGCCATAATTCTAATGGGCTTTCCTTGATAGATGAGTTGTGTATTTTCTCTAACAGATTTTAGTATTCTGGTTTAATGTGTGTTTGGGATCTTAGTTATTATATGTCTGGATGTAGATTTATTTTGGTTATGACTGTTTGGTGTTCTATATGCCTCACTTATCTTCATATCTGATTCTTTTTCCATGTTTGGGAAATTTTCCACTATTACTTCTGCGAATAGTTTTTTAAAGTCAATTGCATTGACTCCTGTATTTTCATTGATACCTATCAGTCTTACATTTGTTCTCTTGGCATCATCTTGAAGCTGTTGAATTGTTATTTCATGCTCTCTTGTTATTTTTACAAGTTCTTTCCTTTCATGATCATTAGCTGTGACCCTGTTTTTGAGGTCTGAAAGTCTATCTTCAGCTTCATTTAAATGGTTCACCAGTTTTCAATGAAGTTTTTTTTATTTCTTGGACATCTCTTTGAATTTATTTCATGCATTCTATTTCTTTCCTAAGTTGCTCATTCAAGGTTTCCATCATTTTCCCATGCTCCTGTACATTTTTGTCTATGTCTTCTCTAGCTATGCTGAGTAATTCCTTTACTAAGGTTGTCATTTCCTTTTTTACCTGAGAGATTATTTCTGATTTCCTCTATAGCTTCATGGATTTGTTTCTTTATTTCACTTGCTATCTTTTCAGAAATTTCAGGTGTGTGACTTCCAATGTCCTCTATTTCAATGTCCTTTGTACTCATTCCTGATGGACTGGACATTTGAGATTGCCTTTTGCTTTTTTGTCTTGTCATTTTCATCTCTTGGGTTAATATTTTGGTCTTTCAATCCCACTAGTCTCTAGTGAGTGTCACGTGTGTCCTAGGGTCCTACTGTATGGATGATTTTTGTCCAATTGATGAGTCCCTCAATGAAGCAAAGGGGCCAGTCATCTGGATCACTCCTGCAGGTCCTGTTGGGTGAGTCTTATATTCTCCCTAGGCTGACTAGCCTAGGAGTATTGATGTAAGCCAACCCTTAGCTCCTATTGTTACTGTGGTTTTTAGGTTGTACCACGCTGCCAGATTTACCTGGCTATATTGTGTGCCTCAGCTGGGACCATACTGTGTCACTGGAGGTCTCCTATGCCCTTTCAAGTTCCTCCCGGTTGGGAGGAGGTGTTGTCAGCCCTCCCCTCAACTCAGCTGGTGTTCTCTATATGGAAGAAGGACTCACCCACACTCTTTCAGGGCTTCCAAAGTATTACAGCTGAAGGGGAGGGCTTATTGCTGCTCCTGCTAACCCACTGAGGTCTTCTACTTGAGAAGGAAACTCACTGAACAGTCACAGGCCTGCTGAAGTTCTCTGTATGGGTGAGTGGTTGCTGAGGCTTCCACCAGCCCACCAGGGTTCTGCAGGTGGTGGACAGATTACTGATGGTCCCTGGCTTGTTACGGTCACTGGGGTGGAGGGGGAGGTGCTGTCAATGATGATCCACTGGCTGTAGAGTCTCTAGGGTGGGGGGAAGTGCTCAGGCACTGTATTTTGAACCCAATGCCTTCACACTGAGCCAGACCTCCAGCCCTTTTTAAAATTTTGAGTCAGTGTCTCACTAAATCGCTGTTTTGCCTCAGTCTCCCACAGTGCTGGGATTACCAGCTTGTGTCAACACACCTGGCTTATTTTCTTTTCCTGTTCCCGTATCATTTACCTTCCTTTTTAACTTCTTGTAGATCAACTTACTATGTTATTTTTCCATTTCAGATCTTATATGTTTTCATCTTAGCATCATATATTTTTCCATACCTACAACTTCAATTTGGAATTTTTGAAACATATTTAATGACTCTACTTAACTTTTCAAAATATGTAATAGAGTTACAAAATATATTTTAATACACTTACCTGCTAATATAGCACCCATGTCAGGTTTATTTCCATTGATTGATCAATTGATTGATCAATTGATTGATCTCTTCAAATATAAACCATGTTTTCCCGCTTCCCTGCGTGCTGTGTGATATTTATTGCATGACAGACTGTGAATTTTACCTGTTGGATGATAGGACCTTTGGAATCCTATAACCATTTTTGAGCTGAGTCTTATTTTAGGATGTAGTTAAGTTACTGGGACTCATCTGATCTTTTGGGGTCTTGATTGTATGATTTGTTAGTTAGGTCAGAAGGTGGACTCAATCCAGAGTGAATTAACCTCAAATACTGAGGTAAAATCTTCCAAATGTCATACCCAATGTCCAGTGAATTATAAAATTTTCCAATCTGATTGGTGGAAACAGGCATTTTTCCTGATCTTATGTGAACTATTTTCCCACCTCAAGGTGCCTGCTGGGTTTCTCCTGGGTTCCCTCTCTGTGTACTGCACACTAAAATCTCAAGATAGTAAACTGAACCAATTGTAGGCTCTCTAATGATCTTCTTGTCTCCCAGTGATCACTGTTCTTTTAAAACCATTGTTTTATGTATTATGTCTGAGTTTGTTTTACTTGTTTCTGGCAGGATTGTGGATCCCATCTCTGTCACTCCATCTTGGGCTAAAGCAAAAGTTCTATGAGAAGTTTAACATGGTGTCACAGACCAGTCACAGAAATCTCAGCAAGGAGGTCAGAGCTCAGAAAGTGCACAGCACCCAGCAGGAATGTCCCCTCTGAAAGGCTTGTCTGGTGCCATGGTGAGAAATCAGCAATCTTTTTTTTTTTCTAGTACTGGCAATTAAACCTAGGACATTTTGAGATAAGGTCTTGCTAAATCACCTAAGCTGGTCTGAAGTTTTACAATCCTCCTGCCTCAGCCTCCTAGAGTGCTGGGATTACAGGTGAGCAACACTATGCCTTGTATAACCAGCAATTTTATCAGTCATGTTTAATCCCATTGGTAATATGAGAATGCACATCAGTATCTTCTCTTTATGCTCATACTGGCTAAAGAGAAGGAAAAAAAAAGCTCAAATTTTTATTTAATATAGAGTTTATTTTTATTGCAAACAGCTCATTGACCCAATATTTTAATTTCAATAATTTATTATGACCAGCATATAACAGAATAATGACATCACTTTAAAAATAACTTTTAAAACAAAATTATTAAGGATAACCTTATAATTTACAAAGCTATTTTATACGCATTACCTTATTCATTAGCATTACTATTTCTGAGACAAAATACCTAACACCCACAATTTAAAGGAGGAGAGATTTATTTTGGCTCACAGTTTCAATGGATTCAGTTCATGGTCAGTTGACTCCAAGGCAGAGATAGTGTAGTGGTGGAGAAAGCTGCTCACCTTAGAGAAGTTGGGAATCAGAGAGAGAGAGAGAGAGAGAGAGAGAGACAGAGAAAGAGAGGCATCAGAAAAGAATAAACCCTTCTAGCTCACTGCCCTAGTGACTCATCTCCTTTAATCCTTTGATAAAAAACATAACAATATTTTTAAATCTTTCTTAGCCACATACAGATACATATACTAAGTTTACATATACACATACTAAGGTTTTTAATAGTTACCAGACCTCAAATTTGCCAGCTAGAGATAGACTTCAAATGCAAATTATAATTTAACTTTAATGTACAATGTATAAACAATTATAGACTCTAAAAAAGTTGATGGCATGGGCAAAACATTGAGGTCTGTTCTAAATTAAAGAAATCCTGAAAGACAAATTATCAAAATGTAAAACTTTTCATCGGATCTTGTTTTTAAAAAAAGTGATAAAAGATATTTTAGTATAAAAGTCAAGTATTATGAATATTGGAGATTATATAATATCAGAAAATCACTATAAATACCACAGGTGTGATAGTGATAATGCCATTTGCATGAAAATATTGTATCCCTAGGACATATTTAGTGAAGTAATTTGAGATAAAATGTCATGACCATTACAATTTAAACATGGTTCAGGAAAATGATATGTATGTATTCACACATGTCTAACAATGCAAATATGAGAAAATATAACAATTATTGAGTCAAAGTGGTAGGTATCTAGAAATTTCATACATGATCCACTCAACATTTCTATGTATCTAAAAATTATAATACCAAAGATTAGGAAATGAAATAATCATGTTAGACTCTAAGATGAAAGAAAAACAAATCTATGGATAGATAGGGTCTGGCTGCACCCCATCCCCTCAGAAAGTGAGGAATCACAGAAGTCTGAACGTTCCTTCCATATATTGGCCATGCACAATCTTAAATGCAGGTAAATGGAATGCAAAATGCATTTACTTTCAACCAAAAACCTATTTGGATTAAAATATTGTTAAAATGAGTGAGCTAGTATTTGTGCAAATACATTTGGATGCTTTAAGCCCTTGTGGTACATCAATAGGAATTCAGATATGTTTTGTTGAAGAGGCCCACTTCCCAATAGCCAGAAAATGAGAAAAAGAGTTAATAACAACCTTAACATGTAATTTTGTTTTAAAATGTACACTCTGTTCTCATTATTCGTGGTAGCTGGGTTCTATAAAGCTGCCAAGAGCACTGAATTAGCACATACTGAACCATTGCTCCTAGGAGAAATATATACATACAGATACACATCTCACAAAGATTATAATCGTAAATTCGAAAAACAATCCATTCTCGAAGATTGTATTTTCTTCATTTTACAAGACTGAAATTGAGGTTTAGAAGTGTACAATGATTTGCCTATAGCCATCCACTAACAAATGCTAAACTTGAGATTCATGGCCTGTCCTTCTCATCCTACTCTGTATTTCCTGTCTCCATCGTTTGGTTAGCGCTGTGTGACAACTAGAACTAGGAGGTAGAGCATTGCCTTTCTTGACCTCAGCTGGGAACCTGTGCATTAGATGGCTCAATTTTTTGCTGCTCTATGTGTGTCTTAAAAGGACCACAAACGTACAGAAAGTATTGATTTGGGGGACCACCAATACATTTTAGCACCCTGGCATATTTGCAAATACAAAATCTACAAGTAATGAGGAGTGACTACAATTTACAATCTTGAATTTCCCTATTAAATTTTAATGGCTAGTATCTACATTAAATTCATTTTTATAAGCTCAACCCTGCTTACCCCAGGGAAAGTGCTCTTTGATAAATAACTGAATAAATGTAAAGTTAGAACTTCAAACCCAATAGTCAGTGGTTTATAGATAAAACAACTTAGAACTAAGATAAACAAGGCCAGACAAGGTTCACCTCTAATTCCTACTAGGCTTCACCCATTCAAACCAAGGATGAGTCAGCCTTTTGCAAAAATGCCCAATCTCAGATCTAAGGGAGAAGGACTGGCAAGGTGTGTACTGAACATTTGCCAAGAAGTTCCTAAATTACAAAATGAGCTGGATACACAACAAAATGGTTAATAATTGCTTAAGCACCTGAATAGTGCTAGTTTCCACTCACAAAAGAATAGATTGCCAAAATCCAGCTCATTAGTCCTATATATTAACTGTGACTAAGTGTATTAAAGTACAAATATTAGTGCTCTGCTTCAGCGCAAATTGCATATCAGTGAGCAATCACTCCTCTTCTTCCAAAGCCTGTTAGTGACCCATCATTGTCACCTGTATGCACTGCACACACAGAGTTATCCATGTAGCCATGTTGCCTCCTTATCTCCCATGATAAAACTGGGTGATGTTTTTATATAAATGGATCAGCAAAAAAGGGAGGAAGCAGCAAAGATCAAAATGCACCAAAAAGTGATAAATGGAGGTGAAATTAATTCTAACATAAATGGAGTTTAAAAAAAATACATGGCTTAGTAGCAGCCAAAGTATTGAGTGAAAGTAAAGTTACTGATATACATGAGAATTTATGAAATGACAAAAAGGTCACAGGTGAAGTGACATTGAAGTGTGTGTTCAATAAATATAGTCAATGATTAATTTAAAATTAAAAATTATTACAGTAAAAGATACATTGCCAAGAACATAGAAAAAAGTGTTAAAAGCAAGGGGAAGTATTTTGAGTATTTTTAGGGGAATTAATGAGCATGTGTCTCTTACTGTAATAAATTAAAGGAACTCAGAGATTTCAAATATTGAATGCACAAAGAATAAGATGTTGGAAGCTGACTCAGCAAATTGAGAAAGCATTATACCATGCATTCTAAATTCAACATAAGGCTCACTATGTATCATAATTTATACCAAAAAAAAAAAGAAAACACCATTCAAATAACTCTTGAGATGGTTTTAGCAAAAATGTAAAATGTTTTCACTCTCAAAATTTAAAAAGTTTTAAAGGATGAAGTACCAAGCAAGTATGTTTTTTTCTCTGCATTTACAACAAGAAAGTGTTTAAAGTTCTGACACAAACATTTTTTTTAAAAAGGATAAAACAGAATAAAACCAATCAAAACAAACAAGTGTAAGAGATATAGGACTTCAAAACATTATGAAATCAACAATAATTACCATAATGCCTTTTGATGTCTTCAAAATAGCTGCAGATAACTTCAGACATAGTAAAAATCAAACAGAACAGAATACAATAGAAACAATAAAAGCAAAACAATGAATTCAATAGAGCTTCAAAACAAGCCAATAGTAAGTCCAAAATTGCTACCATAATGTATTTTGCTATCTTTGAAATAGCTGCTCCTGCCATCAGATTTGGCATAATCAAACAAAACAAATAGAGAATAAAACCCAACCCAACAAAACAATGGAAAAAATATAGGACTTCCAAAACAAGACCACAGGGAATCAACAATGGCTGCAACCCTCAGAAGGAGATCCCCCATCAATGTCACACTGGGTACCATTATCCTCTGAACCTATGATCAGACCACTGGCCCTAGACCTACAATGTTAGTGAAACACCAAAGCACCACAGTCATCCAATTGCATTTCATCTCCATAGCTATCATCACAGCCTGTGTTTCTCCAGATAAGCCAGTCACTTATGGAGGGGGCGGAGGGGGGGAGGGTCGGATTGGTATTCTTGTTTGCCAGCCTGCACACTGGAAGGGGCTAGGGTCTGGCTGTTCCAGTCGGGCAGGGGCCCATGCATGGTCCTGATTCCCAGACTGGGCTTGCTTGCTGGTGTGACCTTGTTCTCTCTACCCCTGGTCGGCAAATGGCGCTAACACAAATATTTAAAGTTCCTCAAACAATCATAATTTTTCCCATTGATCCTAGAGATGGCTTTGCCTGGTCTCAGCTTGTTCTACAGTCTACACTGTAAATCAAGGACTGTCTGCATCTGCAGTGATAAAACTTTATGCTATTCTATTGCAATGCTGGCCACTGAAAAAAGCAGAATGATAATAAAATAAAATAATTCCCTTTTCAAAATCTAGCATATTTTCCATGACAAATATTTGTGCATTTATGTAAAACAAGTACAGTAGTAATGAATTAAATGCAGAATTAAATTTTGCTTGAAAACTATACTTTTCTTAAAGAGAAATTCATAGCTCTAACATCAATTAAGGTAAAAAAAAACATTTAACTATAAGACAAAAAAATGAAAGAAAAGAAAGTGAGGGTTGGTGGATAGATTTCAGGAGCCAGGGAGCCACAGTACCTGCTGTCCATTTGTAAATTATTTCCTCTTCAGTGTTATAATTTCCCCCACTTCCCTGCCTCAAATTAATGGACTGTAGTTTGGTGGTATTAGGAGGCTAAGAGGAAATGTATGAGGCAGCGCCCTATCACTGTGATGAAACATCTGAGAAAAATCAACACAGAAAGAGATTTGTTTTGGCTCTTCATTTCAGAGGTTTCAGTGCATGAGTTGTTCTGTGGTTTGGGGGCCTGTTTGTGATGCAGGACATCAAGGTTGGAAGCACAGGGTGAAACAAAGCTGCTCAGCTCATGGTGGCCAAGAAGCAAAAAGAGAAAAAGGGCAGGGCTATATCCCCTTCAAGAAAACACCCAGTACTTAACTACTTCCCATGAGCCCCTCCTCCTAACCACTTCACAACTTCCTAAGGACGGCACAGGTTGAGGACCAGGCCTTTGACACATGGGCCTTTAGAAGACATGGAAGATCCCATACATACCAGGAACTGACTTTTCATATTTTATCAACTTCATGAGATATATTTCACAGATCTACATGTGAAAAAGTGTACATTTAAAGTGTACAGTCAATGGTTATTGTATGTCTAGAGTTGTGCAGCCATCACCACAACCTATTTCAGAACATTTACATCATCCACAAAAAAAAACACCATAACCATTGGTAATCATTCCCCATTTCTTGCTTACCCTCCTACCTATCACCTCTTCACCAACCCCTGGCCACAGACAATCATTTATCTACTTTTTCTCCATATATTTGCCTATTTTGGACATTTTAAAAAATTCTTCTTATCTAACGGTAACTATTTATCCTCTGACCAACATTTTCTCATTCCACTACCACCCAAGCCTCTGGTAACCACAGTTCTGCTCTCTCCTACAAGATCAACGTTTTCATTCTTACATATAAGTAGACTTTATCTTTTTGTGCTTGGCTTACTTAACATAATGTCCTCTGGGTTGTAGCAAATGATAGTGTTCCATCCATTTTCTGGTTCAGTAGTATTTCATGGTGGGTATGTAACACATTTTCTTTATCCATTCACATGTTGACTGACATTAGGTTCATTCCACATCTTGGCCATTGTGCGGGGTGACTCAGTAAATGTGGGCATGTAGATACCCCTTCAATATACTGAGTTCCTTTCCACTGCCTATCCCAGTGATGGGATTGCTGGATCACATGGTGTGAAATCATGAGGTGGGTACAGCACCTGTGACAACCAGCAACATTCAGGGGAAGCAGCATCACAGTCACCAGCATGTCCTGCAGAGAAATAAGGGAGATAAAAGACTTACCACAAACCGCAAGATAGGGAACCTTTATTACTTAGTTAATAAAGGACAATATGACCTCAAAAAGAAGGAGAAAGTGGAAACAGTTGCTTGCTGTGCTCCCCATGAGATACCTCTTGGCTTTCAAGCGTTCATGTCTGAGCCCCCAGACATGTGCTAGGAAATCACGCGTGCTTCTGGGCAGACTCACACCAGCTTTGCTTCTTAAATATCCCACCTGCCACCTGCCACCTGCCAAAGCCAACTGCCTCTTTCCTGTCCAGATTCCCTGCTGCAGTCACCAAATGGGACAACTGTGCTCAGCTCTTGGTTCAGGCAAGAAAACACTCACTAATCTATCCCTCTGTCTCCAGTCTACAGGAATTCTATTGAAGTTCAAAATACCCCACTTACCTTTGCATCCCAGTAAGAAGGAAATATCTCAGAAAATCCCTCCTGTCTCATCCCCTTAAAAAGCTCCAGATTCCCCAGGTTCAACAAAATCTCTCTTCCATCAGAAGACTGCTCCCAATAGAATAAGCAAATTACCTTGAACAAAGAAACTCCAAATATAATATGGGGAGGTCCATTCATTCTCTTATTCATTCATTTAACAAAGATCTCTGAGTAACCACTTAGTGAGAAGCGTAGAGGACACAGTGCTGGTTTAAATGGGGGCACACACAACATGGATGTAGTCTTTTGAACTGTCCTATGGAGCAGTCATTAATTAACCAAATTATCTTGTGGCTGATAATAATCACAGTTGAGCACACTTAAGTCAAAATTCTGGAATCAAAAAGGTTAAAAAATGTGGAACTTTTAAAGCACTGATAGGATGACACAAGAAGAAATGTGCACAACTTTGAGCTAGGCATGGTGGTGTATACCTGTAAACCTGAAATTCAGGAGGCCGAGACAGAAGGATCACTGTCAGTTTGAGGCCAGCCTGGGCTATATTGTGAGTTCAAAGCCAGCCTGAACAATGGAACAAGACCCTGCCTCACATAATGGGTGGGGGAAGGGGGGAGAAAGACAGAGAGAGAGACAATTCACACCTAACCTTCCATCACAGATCACAGTCATAATGTTGGTGCACAAAAAATACCACATAAAATTACCTTCAAGCTCTGGGCATAAAGTATATATAAAAGAGTAAAGAATTTCATGTTTAGACTTGGGTCCCATCCTCAAGGTGTCTTATTATGCATATATGAATATCCCCAATTCTGGAAAAAACTCAAAATCTGAAAGACTTCTCATCTGCATTATGGAAAAAGGAATCTCACCCAATACAAATGGCCACTGGTGCCATGGAAGGAAGGAATTCACCTCTTCAAGAGTTTTTAAGAGAAGAGCAGGTCTGGCCTAGGAAGCCATGATCTACTCCCCAAAGGGGTGCTGTGTCTGTGACATCTGGGGTGTCAGTTACCCAGGCAAGGAACAGGGTTGGGAGAGTGAGGTGGCTAAGCAAGGCAGACAAGTGCATGGGGCTCCCGGGAACAGGGCAGCCATGAAGCACTTGGAGGAGAGTGTGGAGCATGCAAGGAAAGACTGTGCAGGGAGGCTGCACAGAAGAGACTTAGCACACCCCGCCTCCAAAAGGACTCCCTGATGAGCAAACCACCTGGTCCCCACACACTTGTGGGATCATCACTCCTGATCACAGCTGGCTCTGTCGTTTTCTTTCAACTAAGAAGTGACTTACAGCCTCTGAGCCGAAGCCTTAAGAAGCACTGTGGCCCCATAATCCCAGCACTATGGGAGGCTGGCGGGGGGGGGCGGGGCTGCATAAATTCATACTCAGCCTGAGCAACTTAGCATGTTAAAGAAACTTTGTTTCAAAATGAAAAATAAGAATCAAAGGGCTGGGGATGTGGCTCAGTGCCAAGGTCCTTGCATTGTAGTATCTGCAATCCCCTGTACTACAAAAAGGAAGGAAAAGGAGAAGGAGGACAAGAAGAGGAGGAGGAGGAAAAGGAAGAAGAGAAAGCAAAAGAGAAGTAGCAGGAGCACTGTGGCTTTTATTGGGGGATCTTGGAAAGCTTGCAGGAGCTTGGAGCTGTCATGCCATGGGGCAGCCAGCTAATCCCACAGAAAGACCTCCTACAAAGATAGGCTCACCTAGCCCAGCTAACCCCTTGCAGATACCAGGAAAAATACCAAAGAACCCACCTGTGATGGTCAGTCTTGACTGTCAATTTGAATGGATGTAAAAGCCTACGAAAGGAGAGCACACCCTGGGTATGTCTGTGAGTGTATTTCCAGAGACAATTATGTGGAACAGAAAACTGAAGGTGAGACCTGTCCTGACGTGGGTGGCATCATCCAATAGCCAGGGATCCAGATGGAAGAAAAAGGGAAGATGAAGGAAGCCCACCAACCTGGGCTCACTCCCACTCTCTCCCCTCCGGGCTCTCGTGAGGTGAGAAGGTTTCCTCCACCACAGCCTTCTGCCATGGTGTTCTTCCTCACCATGGGCCAAGAACTGAAACACCAAGGGACCATGAACTTAAACCATGAGGCAAAACAAGCCATTCCTCTTTTAAATGGGCTTTCTTAGGTACTTTGTCATAGTCACAGGAAGCTGGCTAACATCGTACTTTAGACATCGATTCGCTGGTGAACCTGGTGACAACTCCAACCACAACCAATACCTGACTGAACTGATTGAAAGGTTCCAAGTAAGAGGCACTGTGCTGAGCCCACCCCACCCAGGAAACTGTGAGACAAATAGTTGTTTTAAGTCGCTAAGTTTTGGGCTGATTTGTTCTGCAAACATAGGGAAACAGAAATTGATGCTTAGATGTTAATATTGCCCCTACTAGGAAAAAAAAAAAAGAAGAAGAAAAGAAAATACTAAAATTAGCCTGAAGGTATGAAGCCATCCCAGTGGATGAATAGGGTGGTCAGTTCTGTGGCTTCATGCTGTCCAGACAAGCTCAAGGGCACACTGCCTGCCAGACTGAGGTCTGGCTGCTGTCCACCTGTTGAATTTCTACCATGTTTAATTCGTCTGACTCATGTGTTTTCCTGACTGACACTGATAGTTCACTGTGTCCTGCTGGGCACAGTGCTATAAAATTGTAACTGAGTTGATTAATAAGGTGTCTCTGTAGCCCCTCTTTCATTCACTCCCATTTACAAGAAAACAGCAAAAGTAGGTGGCAAAATATAGCCCTGTCAGGATCCTGACTTAACAGAAATAAAGAAAAATGTGAAACTGTCAAATCTCAAGTGTTCTATATCCAGCGGAACATTATTGCATCCTCTCTGGCATCCCTCAACATCCCATAATATTCCCATCAGTGAAGAATCACTGTGATACACAGATGCTTCTTCAGAGTTTATTTTCATTTGGTTTGGTGATGACCAGGGTGGTTTCTGAATCCCAGTAAAACAGTTACATGCAGCATTCTTACCATCCCAATTGGACAGAAATAGATTTTATCCATTGTATCAGACAGAATAAAATACCCAGAAAATTTCACCTTGGTCTATGAAAGAATTTCAGTAATATTGGTAAAGATTTTACATGCCATTTAATTTATCTAGCAACCTGATTCATGTATTTTTTCATTCTGGCTTTTTATTGAATGCCTCTTAAGAACCAGGCTCAGATGTTACAAAACCTTGTTTTCCACTGAGTTGGGTGACTGTGACCTTAGCCTGCAGAGCTTCATCAACTTTGGAGTTCTAGTGGTAGTAATGCCGAACTCGGGTTTGGACACATGATCTGTGTATCTCCCTTGCTCTGGTTTCCAGAATGGTGTTCATACCTTTCCTTCTAGAAGCCCAATTATCCAGTTTTTTCTTCTTGTTCAAGAAGTATTGCCCAACTTTCAATAAACTCTTTGTTTTTCTAAGTCAGCTGGAATCTAGTTGTACTGCTTACAACTAAGGAACACAACCTGCCAGGTTCCTACATGGATATCATATAGCAAGGAATTTTATCTTTTTCTGGACCTCTGTCTAGTCTCAGTCTTGAAGCACCTCAGTTTTATGTCTGAGGTATACAACAAAAGCAGCCTCTTGGCTGCTTTTACATTCAGTCTTGAGTTGCTGCTTTGCATCATGGCTCCTGGAAGTCTAAATTGAAAAAGTTACAACTTTGAAAGATGTGTACACATCTAATTTACTTTACTAAAATGTAAGCCCTTTGGGTTCATTAGCGTTTATAGCACATTCATTTTTGCACCCTCGAAAATTGTGATTCCTTAACATTTTTGCTTTAAGGGCAAAGGACACGGTTTTTTGAGACTCATTAGAATATGATGGTCTGTATTAGCTACTTTTCCATCCCTGGAGTAAAACACCCCAAACCTGAAAGTTATAAGAGAGAATATTTACTTTGACTCACAGTTTCAGTAGATTCAGTCCATGGTTGGCTGCCTCCAAGGCAGAAATGACATGGTGAAGGGCATGGCAAAGGAAAGCTGTTCATATTATAGTTTCCAGGAAGCAGAGTGAGAAGGAAGGTGCACCCTTCCAGGGCACACCCCCAGCGACTCATCTCCAAACAGGCCCACCTCCTAACAACATATTCAACTACTAAATTCATCAAAGGATTAAACCACTGATGAATTTGGCATCTCAAGTAATCACTTTCCAAATAACTGAGATTTCTGGGGAAAATTTTAGACCTAAATCATAACATGATTATTAGATGAATAGGAGTCTTGGAAACTGATAATAGCTTGGAAGACTGGGAGAAAATTTAAGAACTAAACCTTAGGTAGTATCATTGCTTAAAATGAAGAAAGAGGTGGAAAGAAAAGTCAGCAACAGAAGCACAGAAAGCAATAGGAAAAGTAAGAACTGAACATGTTAACACAGAAGTCAGAGGAAATCTAAGTTTCAAGAACTGGGTAAGAGTCAACAGTACCAAATGTTGCAGAGTTTAGGCCAATTGAGCACTAGGAAGAGTTCAAAAAATTTAAAACTTGGCAACAAAAAGCTATGGATGACTCAAAAGGTCATTCCCAGCTGAGCTGTAGGAACCAAAGCCAGATTGCTGGAGTTGGCAAGCCAAATTGGGGAATGATGATGATTCCTTGTTGCGGTGATTCAGGGAAGGAGAAAGGAAGGACAGTACTTTGCGGGAAAAAAGTAAGATGAAGTGGAGCTGTGGCTATTCCTTGTAAAGGAACAAATTGCTACATGAATTATTAAAAGAGTATTTTTAAAGTGAAATGTCCTTGCTAGTGGTTAGTTCCCTGAATACCACTAAAACTCCCAATTCCACTTTAAAATAATTAAAAATAATTGGCATTCGTGTGGGACTTTGTAGTTTACAATGCATGGGTTGGTGCTCTTTCTCTCTGATGTTTAAGCAAAACTGATGTAGTCAAAACCCCAAACCAAGAATAGTCTCATATTAAGTCTCAGACAAACTAAGACTCTAAAACCCTTCCTTTGATCAGGGACTGAGAGCACTTGAAGAGAATACCGTGGTAATCCTCCCACTCTGCACCTCAGAAAAAAAAAAGTAACAAGCACTGATGCAAATAGCAAGCTCTTTGAACTGAAAAGCACACAATGCCAGGCAAACAAGAAAAGTGCCCACATGAAGGCTTTCCTTAAGAGAGACAAAGACAAAAAAACTAAAAAAATAAAATAAATGCTTCATAACATGCTCAATGGGGCTTAGAGAAATCAAGCCAATGTCAAGTTACTTCTGCTTGTATGCCACAACTTTTACTGCTGTAAAAAAGCATTTGTCTAGATTTTTTTTTGTTTGGGTCATTTTGGTTTTTGGATTTTGGCTTCATTTTGTTTGCAGTGCTAGCTCAAATCCAGGGTCTCACTCATGCTAGGCAAATACTCAACAGCTGAGCTACACTCCCAGGCCCTTGTTAATATTTTAATACCTCTTAATGAATAGAGAGAGCACACATCCTCAGGTAAATATAATAAAGTAGTTCAGTGGAACTGTTCTACATTCTATCACATTGCCTATTAGTCAGTCAACTTCTGGAGTAAAAGGACTTTGTTCATTTAGTTCATATAATATCCCAGTGTCATAGCACAGCACCTGGCATATCATAGGTTCAATTAATCAATGATTTAGCTATGGGCTTCATTATCTCTTGCATAGACCACCATGGTCTCCAGTGTATGTGTCTGATTTTATTTTCTTTCCTGGTATCAGTTATCTATTGCCGTGTAGGAAACCAGCACAAAATGCATTTGAAGCAATATTAATCCTTTATTTTGCTCCCACATGCATAATTTGGGAAAGGCTCAGCAAGATCAGTCTTTCTCTGTATCGTGTGGCATTAGCTGGGTTGCCGTCACCTTCCAAGCTGGTGCAGAGCTTAGCTGGTAAGTTGGTGCTGAATTTCTGTGGGGTTGGCAGTCATGGCATCTATGTGGGATCCTGAATTCTCTTCCAGGTGAATATCTCCATGAGTGTTTGGGCTGCCTTAGGGAATGCTAGCTGAGCACCAAGTAAAAATATACCAAGAGGCCCAGGAGGAAGCTGTACTGCCTTCTGTGATCTGGCCCAGAAGTCACACAGCATCATAAACCAGCCCCAGATACTCTTTGGTGCAGAGAGCACAAAGTCACATCATAAAGAAAAGACTGTTGGGTGGAGGTAGAGGTGATATAGTTGCAGCCAGTTGCACAATCTACCACATTTTTTCTAACCATCTTTCTCAGTCTTCTAGATAATTTTCTACAATGTGTATGTGATTATGATAATTCTTAGTTTAAAACTGTTCAGTGTTCCCTTTTACTAAAAGACAAATTGTATTTTCCTAATAGAGAGTGCAGAGAGCATGAGGGGAATGCAAATCTTTCATAATGTCACCTGTCACCAGGTTCCCTGAGTCCACCCTCATAACACCCTTCCCTCCCTTGTCCTCCCTATTCCATCCAATGACTCATTTCCTCTGGTATGGTGCATACTCACCTGGAAGGAAACAGTGGTCATCCTCACAGTCCTCCCTCTGCCACCATCAGGGTAAACTTGCCCTCCTCATGGATCACCAAGAGCATGACTTCCATTGTACTTAGCTGCCTGCACTTTAAGGAGTCATTTATTTTTCAGTGTGTCTTTGAAAATGACCTCCCAGAGGGCACACACCTTGTTTTATTCATGTATGCATTCCAGTACCCAACAATAAAAACAGTAACTAGTACATTAAATTTTTTTTATTTTAAAGATAGTAAAATACAACAGAACATAACAGAATAAAGTCAATCAAAACAAAGCAGTAAGACTGGTACAGAACTTGGAAGATCGATAATGTGAGTACATTAGCTACTATAACATACCTTGCTACCTTCAGATTAGCTGACCATTCCAACAGGTGTAGTAGAATTGAACCCAAAACAAAATCAATAAGAACAGAATATAAAATAAAGGGAAAAAAAGAGAAAAATAATAATGATCAGAGTAAAGCAAATGGTGAGAACCATATTGGTCCTCCAAGACAAGACAGAAGAGAGTCCCCTGTATTTGCAACATTGCCTACTGTCATCATGCAAGGAGACATTCAGGGTGCCGATCAGAGGCCTGCAAAATCTACAAAACAATACTAGCATTTAGTTGCTTTATGTACCTTAGTTGCCATCAATTTAGCCAGACCTCAGAGCCAGCAGCTTGCTTACGGGGCGGGGGGGAGATATATATGGATGATGTCCTTGATTACAAGCCCGCACACCGGTGCCGCGTTGGCCCAGCGAGTTGGGGCCCGGTTGGGCCCATTCTGGCTCTCCTCCAGGGTCGTGCAGTGCCCAATCCCAGAAGGCGGATCAGTTCTCTCTTGATGTGAGCTGGCGCCGTGCAGGCCCAGTGAGTTGGGTCCTGGTTGGGCCCTTTCTTGTTCTCCTCCGAGGTCCATGCAGCGCCCAACCCCAGTAACTAGTACATTAAAGGATTAGTCCACTGATAAGTTTATAATTGTCTGTGCTGTGTGGGAGCTGGGCTTGTTTGGAAGAAGGGGTCACCTGATCACTAAAGCATGACCTAGACGTGCTCTTCTAGCCCTGTCTCCTCTTTCTCTGCCTCCTGGCCACCATTACCTGAGCAGCTTTTCTCTACCATGCATTGGAGTCAGTCAATTATTAACTGAACCCACTGAAACTGTGAGTCAAAATAGACCCCTCCTCCTTTGAATTGTGAATGTCAGATATTTTGTCCAAGTAATAGGAAAGTGACTAATACATATGGAGAGATAAATCAGTATTACAGCTCCTTCAGCTCTCTAAATGACAAAATAAATTTAAAACCAGCATAAAAATAGGCAGTAACTAGAGAACAAAGGGCTACAAGTTGATGTCATAATCCTTTTTAAGAGATTGGAGAAAAGATTTGGAAACTAACACTTCTTATAGCCATCTTCCTCCTCCAGAAGAAAGAGAAAGAGGATGAGGAGGAGAAGAAGACAAGAGAAGGAGAAGGAGGAGGAACAGGAGGAAGAGGAGGAGAAGAAGAAGAGGAAGAGGAAGAAGAGAAGAAGAAGAAGAAGAAGGAGAAGCAATAAACAAAAAACCTAAAATATCTCATGAATACCTCAATTTCTAAAGAAAGAGACAGAACAGATATGTGGGTAGTCAGGGGTAAAAACATGGAAAATGCTTCAAAAACCACAACCATTCCCCTCAATCTCAGTGTCTCACCTTTGCTTTTCCCTGACAGAGAGGAAAGCTAGACAGGGAATAGGGAATGATTATAATTGCTCAAAGCTAATTAACTTCAGCAATAACAGGGATTTAGAAATGCAGTAAAGAACATAAATAAGACAAGATATCCTCAGAGAGGGAGAGACTTGGAAGGGAAAGAAACACAGAGACCCAATTTTGTCCTCCTTTTCCCACAGATGAACATGCTGTGGCCAGAATCTCTGCATCTCATCTTCTGCATCTTTCTCGGACTGGGAAGAACATCAGAACAGCTACTGGGAAGAGGAAGGATAAGTGGAGTACAAAGCTAAACAGACTAGACATCTGCCCAGTCAAAGTGAAATTTCAGGACTACCCAGAATTGGGGAAATGACTCAAAGCCCAAGAGTGGTCTCAATGAGAATTATAGAATAAGTCTTTTTAACAGACTTGCAGAAGGGAAAGCAGAAACTATGCATTTCCATATTCCACATTCCCAGCTCACTTGCTTGGACTCTTTCCCACTCTATCCCTGCAATCCTTTCTCACACTGCCTGTCAAACTTTCCCCAAACTCACATTCTGTAATCACAAGCAAGGAGAAGAGACATCACTCAGATTTCATTGGAACCAACACTTCTGACCATTTTAAACAACATGAAAAAAAATAGTGTTAGTATTTATGCAAAGTACAAAATACACAAAAGGAAGAAAAATATCTTGAGAAAAACTCATAGGATGGAACAGACATTCTGAGCAGCCTTTCACCATGAAATGAGAAGACTCAGGATACATGAGAGCAAATGGACTTCTAAAAGCACAGCAGAACTCACAAGAAACTAGAGGAAGTTCCTGGGGATTGAAATGAAGTAGAGACTGAAGCCAGACTGAGACGCGTATCTGTGAGCCAACGATGTCCTGGGGTGCTGGCTGATCTCAGTATCCTGGACTTGCGTTTTAATGGGTTGGCAGGAAAAAGAAGACCACGTTTTCCATATGTCCATGGCTAAGAGTTGGCACCGAGACTCTCAGACTCTCCACATCCAGCCAGAACCCCAAAAGAGCTACACCCATAATGAAAAGCTGAACTAGGAAAAAAATCCTCTTGCAAGCAAAGCAACCCAAAACTAATGGGAAATATGTTTCCCTTGGACAAAGCAGAGGGTAGACAAGGTCTTGTCTGAGAAAAGAAGCCCAATCTTTCCATGAGTATGGGATTGAATTACTCTCTGATTAGTCCAGAAAAGCCCAATATAGGCCATTAGATTAAAGTGGCACCATGCTGGTCACATTCCAGGCAACTAACAGAAATTTACACCATAGGGATTCAGCCTGACTTAAATGCAGTCACTCTGAGTTGTAGCTGTCATGATTGCCCCTAAGTAACCCAGCCTGTTTTCCCCATATAGTTTCCCAGCACACTATAAATCTCTTTACCTCTTTCTTTTGTCTCACAGTCTCTGAGGCTGTCTCTCATATACTGAGAAGGAATTTTTCTGGAAATGCAAATCCTGTTTTACAAAAGTCACTCTCATTCTATGCCTTTTATCAGTCTCAAATATTAAAGCCAGTCAAATATAAGCTCACAATTAAAAATTACAAAAGAAATAAGAAAGTCACCTTCATCAAGAGAAAAAGAGAATAACATACAAATCCCAAGAACTTCTGTCAGAGCTACCAGATACAGAATATAAAACAGCTACATTTAATGTATTTAGAGGAATAAAAAATAAAGTAAAATATAAGGTCAAAATAAGAACTACCAAAATAACCATGGCACAGAAATGGGGGTTTAGTAGTGAGCATAGCTGCCTTTAAAAATAACCACACAGATTTGAGAAATAACCAGATAGAATTTATAAACATGAAAATTATATTTATTAAAACTCAGAACTCAATATGCATTCAGAAGCTGAGTAAACACAACTGAAAAGAGAACTAATAAACAGGAAAAGATTACCCAGAGTGTAGTACAAAGAGACAAAAAGATGTGAAATTTGAAAGAATAGAGAAGAAAGAATGATATATTTCTAATCAAGCCTTCAAAAGAAGAAAATATGCAGAACACAGAACAGAAACAATAAAAGAAGTACTGGCTAAGGATTTTCCAAAAATAATGAAAGATGAAAATTTGCAGATTCAGGAGCCACAACAAATCTAAAACAGATTGTCTAAGTTACATTATAGTAAATTCTCAGAACAGGAAAAGGAAAGAAAAAAGTCTTAAAAGTATCCAGGGAGAAATGACAGGCCACCTGCAAAGCAATGCTAATTAACACCTTCCAAAAATCCTTAAAAGAAACTATAAAATCCTGAAAAGCGTAAATAAATAAACTCATTTTAACTAATGCTTCAGCACTAAATCTAAAAATTTTAAATATAATCTTATGAAAATAGAAGTGGATGAATGGTCAAACAATAATTCCAATGGGGTATATTGTACTAGCTCATCAAGACTGGCCTTCGATTTGACAATAAATATAAAAATTATAAAGTGCACTATTTCTTACCAAAAACAAATATTCAGAGAAATTATTTCTAGCAAAACTAGCATCCCACCCCCAAAATTCCATTAACTAAAGACAAAGTCTAAGAAATCATAAGACAGTCTGTGACTAATACCTCTTCACTTAAAAGAAACTCAAAAGAGTTGGGAAAGGAAAAAGGAGATGATCTACAAAGAAAGTCTTAGAGTATAGAAGGCATCTAAGAAAAGCAATAATCACATTAGAGTATCTGAAGCAAGTGTTGGTGAACTGTGGATCGTAGGCCAAATCCAGCTGAATGCCCATTTGTAAATAAAGTTTTGTCGACCGATCTTATTTGTTTATAAATTATCTGTGACTGTTTCTGCAATAACAGCAGAATTGAGTACCTGTAACATGGATCCTATGACCCCAAATCTAGTCCTCTCCAGAAATAGTTTGCTAGCCCTGTGTCTAAAGCATTTGAAAAATAAAACAACAAAAATAATAATTTATGGGTTAAAAGAAAAAAATTAGCCTAAGACTAAATATTGAGCCACATTAATATGTAAGGTAGAGGATTGGATGATTGAATTTAAAGTGTTCTGTGATCTATTGTTCAGAGAGGAAAGCTTCTGATTTACTTTGGATTTTAAGTTATTTAGGTGTATTAAACTTTTCAAAGTAGTGCATAAAAGAAATAATGTAGAGTGGAAAGATTCAAAACAATTGAGGCAAAAATGAAAATTTGGAAAACAATTTAAAAGAAGACAGAAAAACAAAATCAACAAAGCATAGAAAAGGTAGGTTGAGTAGAAAGAACCTGTAAACCCAAGAAGATCAACTGTATCAATCATAAATGTAAATAGATTAACATTCACCACACATCAGACAGAGAATGTCAGATTGAGTTTTTTGGTTGAAAAACAGTCATATGCTGTGAACAAATAAGAATTAAAAGGATGGGGAAAATGTGCTTACTAATATCAGATAAAATGGACTTTAAAGCCAAAAAGGTTGTTACAAATAAAGAAGGTTGCTATTATGATCTAAGATTTGTTTCACCAGGAAGATGTAAGAATTCTCTATTTGTTATGGTTAATAGGATAGGCTCTTTTGTGAGACAAAAAGTACAGAAGTATATGACAAATTGTCAAATCCGACAACAAAATAGGATAGTTAAATGCATCTTTCCTAGAAATAAATAAAGCAATCCATAAATTATAGAGAGGTTGAACTACACAATTACCAAGTTTGACCTAATGAATATATGTATGTTTCCCAACACCATTCAGAATAGCCATATTCTTCTCTCTAACGATATATTTATAAAAACTGTAAGTCATTAAGTTCTTAACATTTTTCAAAGAACCACCAGAGACTACATTCATTTCACCAAAATTTGATTAAGAATAACTTTAAACCAGTGTATTTAAGCATTCTGGAAACACATTTAAAAAATATTTTATTATGAAAATTTCTGAACAGAAATATTATCAATCGTACATTTGCATCACCAAATTTGACTATCATATTCAAACATACAAATTCATACTTTTAAAAATAACTTGTGGATCAAAGAATAAATTATCATGGGAATATTTTAAAGACTTTAGGTTGAACTATGATAGATTTTTACATTAAGACTGCTGGTATGCACTAAAGCAATAAAGGTAAACTTATAATTTTATTGCTTATTTCAGAAAAATAAAGACTAAAAATTAATGACCAAACCATCTAATGTAGGAAGTTAGCAACAGAACACAGGATAAGTGCAAGGAAAGAAGCAGAAAAAATAACAAATTGAAATTAATTAAATCCAAAAGAATACAATAGAAAGAACAGCCTTTGAAGAAAAATACTTGCATCTGGAATCTATGAAAAATAATAGCAACAACAAAAAATTCAAATATACAACAATGAGTAGAGTTGCTGTCGAAGATGAGGAGATACAGATTTCAGACAGTACCAAGTTATAGTTATGTAAGATAAACAAGACTAGAAGTCTAATTACAAGCATGAGAACTATAGTTAATTATATTGCATTATATACCGAAAATTTTCTGGGAAAACAGATTTTGGATACTTTTACCATAAGAACAGTAACTATATGAGGTAGTAGATATTAATTCTCTTGACCATAGTAGTCATTTCACTGTGCATATATCAAAATATGACGTCGTATACCTTAAATGTATAAAATTTTAAAAAATATTCTTTCACTGAAGATTCTTAAGAAAAAAAACAAAAAGCACAATGTCTGGATTGAAAAAAGGTGTAACTCAAAGAGAACAGATTAAATAAAGATAAAAGATAACATACTTAATAAGAAAATACCAAAACCACCCTGCTAGCAATAACTCTGAAAAATGAACATTGTCTTGGAGGAAAAAGTTTATCAAAGTTACTCTAGAAGAAATAGGAGATTAATGTTCCTAAAAGGACTAAAGATACTGAATTGTGCTTTATCCAATAAGGAGAACAAACTCATAGAAATACCTCCAAATAAGTAAGTTTTTGGTTCATGAGGCTTTTGTTTTCTCTTTTATTACTAAGTATCACTTACACTAAAATCATTCATATCCTATAATACTAGTCATCAGCTACTAAATCAGATAACTGCTTAGAACTTAGGGAAAGTTATATAAAATTACATATTTCAACCATCAAGGAGAGTTGCCCATGGAACTACATAAACAGCACCTAAATTCCTCTCAAACCAAGGCAAGGTATTGATGTTAAGGTGCTTCAAACAAGTCCTTTGTAAAAGCTATCATGGCAGGGATCTATAATCCCAGCACCCTGGGAGGCTGAAACAGGAAAATTGAAAGTTTGAGACCAGGGTGAGCCAACCTAGCATGTTAGTGAAGACCTTGTCTCAAAATAAAATGTTAAAAAGGGCTGAGGATGTAGTTTAGTACTAAGGTTCATTCCCCAGTAACACAAAACAACAAACGGTGAGTGTCACATTTAAGAGATATCTGAACAGAGGATGCGCTGTCAAGTCATCCAGAGTAGGAATTAAGATAGCCTATTCCCTAAGTTTTTCCAAGAAACCAGAAATGGATCTAAAAATGTTTCTGAAATTTTTCTGGAAAGAATTTTCAAAGTGTTCCAGTTGCCATGTTTGTCACTCTCTGAGCTGCAGGTTTTAACCTTCCTTGGGTTAAATTTCCCCCTGGATGTTTCCCAGGGTGCTCAGAGTGAACCCTCAATTCCCACCTCTCTCCCTTCAGAACTTCACTTTTCTCCTAGGAAATCCAGGAAAACCAAGAGCAAGTGTGGCCGTGGACTGTCAGCATTGAGAACAAACCTGTCACCTTGCAATGGGGAAGAAGTTTGTGCACACAAGAGACTGAACTCTTGAAGGAAGGAAATTTACCTCAGTATTCAACGGCACCCCTGGATGTTACCTCGCAGACACAGAAAGGAGAGAAAAGCTATCCAGTCCTGGTCTCCTCCCACTTGACCCTGCCCTGTCCACATTTAGCATGAGCTTATTTCACTCATTGCCAGTGGATGCAGTTAAGCCTCCATGCCCAAACCACTGGGAGCTTGAAATGTGGCTTACAGATTATCTGCCTTGCACCTGCTGAAGCCAGCACTGCACTAACAACCAGTGGGAAACTGGGGGAAAACAGGGCGTGGATGGAAGAGAAACTTGAGCTTATAGCCTGCATCATGGGGGTCTCACACCTCACCGTCTAGGACATGCTTCAGCAAAATTTAATTTTAACATATCATTATAGAAGTTTTAATTAAAATCCCCAATTCCCATGGACTTGTTTTTTGTCCCAGATTTAGTTATGCCCTATCCCAAAGCCACCGAATGGCCTTGTTCCTTGGCGGAGGTGGCAGGTCTAGGCACGGCTTGAACTTCTGAGGCACTGGAAGAGGGCCCCTGCTGCGGCTGCTGTCACTGTGACTGCAGACTTAGCACCTAGGAGATGGCTCCTACTGGTCCCTTGTGTCAGGAGTGAGCAGCCCACATAGCATCCCGCCTCTAACTTGTGCCATGTACTCTGTATCATGGCACCTGGGGACTCCCACATTGCTGCTGAGATCCAAGAGGTCTCAAGACCCACAAAGCACTCAGCCAGGAAAGGGAGGGAAAACTTTGATCAATGGGAGGTGGACGTCCATAGATAAATTCCTCTCCCATTTTTTTGTCTCTGCAAAATCCAGCCTCTCTGGAAGTAACCTAAAAGGTTGTCACCCTGCTTTCTCTCTTTCCTGCCTCACTCCTGCTGCTCGGGGCTTACATCTTCCTCTAAAGTGTTAGACTTTCTCTGCCTAAAGCCTCAGGCTCTGTTTTTTTAAGGGAAGCTGGAATGAGACACCATTCTTTAAAAATGACCTTTATGCTTTTCCCTCTGTATTCTGCCGCTTTTAGAATCTTTCCTTCTATTTATGGATGCTGGACTCAAACCAACACAGACCATACACACAACACTTGAGACAGCCTTATCCGTGTTTCCCATATCCATGCTAAATGCATTGCACAACTAGCAACAGACCACGTACAAAGTAAAGGCTCAGCTTCAACTTTTGCAAAAAGGTGCTTGAGCATTTCACAAACAGGTGTTTCACTATACCCAGAAAGTGAAACCTGAAGAATTATTTTTTGAAAAAAAAAAGTTTGTTTCAATAAAATATGACCCAACGAGGACAGAAGGGCACCATTCTTCAAGGCAAATTGCCATCACAAATTAAAGCACTTTGTGATGCAAATATAATAGCTTATTTTCAGACAGCTGGGTGGTTTCCTTAGATTTTATTGACAAGAAAAAAATTAATTGTATAAAATCACGATGTTTGAAAGTAATTTATCTAATCACACACAAGAGCAATATAAAAAGGAATATAATAGAAAATTAAAAATTGTGCTAGTCCACTAGGTATTGTGTTATATTTCATGTTCCCAAATCACTAGGTTTCAAAAAAAATTATAATACTGCTGTGATTTGTTCTTGCTCTTACTGCATTAAACTGAAATAATCTTTGCATGCAATATTCACCTTGTAAATGTTTAGGATGTTAATTAGTGGAGAAAAGGACAGGAGGATATTGCATTGCCCTGTGACAACGTTTTTCTATGTCAAACATTACCCCCATCATGATTGAAGGCAGGAAGATTTTAAACTGTCTGATTCTTTGATAAATCACATCTTGAAACACAAGTTTTCTATCAATATAAAGTGAACTTTGAAAAGAGTTGATTGATTTACGTAAACAAGTATAGTCACTCAAAAGTCCCATCAAAGCACTTGTCTAAGACACAATTCAAAATTTTCTGAATAGGTATCATGAAACATATTAGGATTCACAAAGATAACCAGAGATTGCAACTAAATGAATGTACCATCTCATGTTATATTCTGAATAGACAGACAGGTAGACATCCATTCATTCAAATGGGCAAACCAAAGTATTTATTGAGCACAGCTATCTGTTAAGCATTGATAGCATCATATCGTATACATTATCTCCTGATTCAGTAGTAATTAGGGTAACAGCTGCAATAACAAATAACTCTGCCAAATCTCACCTTGATTTTTCTGACTCTCACCCTCCTTCCCTACTTATCTCCTGTTAGTGACCCCTGGCTAACAACTGTCTTTCCTCCATATAGTAAAGACAGAATTTAGTTTCTTCTACCCAGTAGCTCCACCACCTACTCCCAGGATTCTGGAGTCTTCTTCAGTATTCTTCCAGTTGGCAGGCAGCTTGTTTTGCTATAACAAAATGCCTGAGATAGGATCATTTATAAAGTAGAGAAGTTTATTTTTGCTCATGGTTCTGGCAGTTGGAAGTCCAAGAGTATGGAGCCAGTGAAAGCCTCATGCTGACCCAATTAATGGAAGAGAAATTGAAGGGTTAGCAAACATATACAAAAGAGATAAAATAGGAAAGGCCTCCCCAGTTTATAAGAACCCCCTGTCACAGTACTTAATCCAGTCCAATGAAAGCAAGAATTCACTCCTAAGAGAACCAACCCAGTTCCAGGAAAGTGACATTAATCCCTCTTAAAGGCTCAACCTACTAGTATCACTACAGTAGCAATTAAATTTCAATGTGAGTTGGGGTGAGGAAAAACCACACGCAAACCACAGAAGCCTAAATGTACACCGAGCACTTCTAGTCACATGGCAAGACCAGTCCAGGCTTCACACCAACACAAGAGAGGCATCAGAAAAATGTAGCTCCCAGTTGGTCTCCCCCAAGATAACCCCACACTATGCAAAGACAAGCACAAGTTACACCATCTCTGCAACAAATGTTCTGCTCTTCCTCTTCCTTTTCCTCCTTCCTCTTTATCCTTACCTTCCTCCTTCCTCTCCCTTCCTCCTCCTTCTGATATAGGGGAATGAAACTCCCAACCTACTAGATGTCTCAGTACAAGTTAGTGTTCTCTAAAATTGAAGAATGCATTTTAGGAACAATGGAGGTTAAGAGCAGAATATATTTATTGAGAGAAAGAAAGCTTCTGTCTGAGAGGCAGAAGGGGTCCCGAGCAGGTTGCCAAGGACTCTATCTTTTCTAGAGACTTTTATAGAGTAAAACCATGAGGTGAGAGGGGTCCAAGGTGGGGAAAAATGGGAACTCGCAAGGTGGACATAAGGTGTGACAGAACTGTGGTTAACCAATAAGATTAATTGCTCAGGTAAAATCGTTAAATCAGGAACAAATGGGAAAGCGAGTCACATAGCAAGTGGGCATGCTTAACAGCTGTGACTCTTCCTGTAGGGAGTTGGCATGGTGACTCCTGACTTCTCCAGGATAATACAGAACTATTTAGACTATCAATCCTTAGCATGTGGGTGTATTTGCTTTGCCTTTTGTCTTGAGATCTGGCCCACAGCAGAGGTGTCTGTCTCCTCCAAGGTTGCAAAGTATCTGGTCCTCTGCACTAGCTCCTTTGAGGGCCCAGCCCTGTCTGACTGCCAACAATATTTCTAACTAACCCAGTTGCCTGTAACACTTCTTTCCCCCTTGCCCCTTCCTCTCTTCTTCCTCCTCCTCCTTCTTGTTTCTCCCTCTCTCTCTCTCTCTCTGTCTCCCTCCCTTCCTCCCTTTCTGTCTCTCTTTCCTCTTCTGCTGGCAAACACATACCCTATAGATGTTTTCCCACTATATTAATGATTAAGAGAGCTAAGAGAGGTAATATACATTCTGAGGTCTTACACATTTTATGAAATAATAACCCTAGTCTAAAAGACTCTAAAATCCTCAATCTTTATAATATATCATTAACATACAAGTACAGCTTCCCTGCCACACAGAGCCCTTCGAGACTTATTGGAAACTGCTGTGAGAAGCAGCATGTCTTTAGTTCATATCAATAATGTATTTCTCACCATTTTACCAATCAATTTTGAATGAACGAGTGTGTACCTCAAGGGATGTGAACAGTGATACAGTCATTTATTTATGAGGGGTTTTATCAGGTTAAAGAGTTGCAAAGTATTTTGCAGCACAATAATTTCAACATGGCAAAAATTGTTTTACAAGATGTATAGGTGTGGTTGTCATTTCAATAGAATACTTGCATTCACAATTTTTAACCACTTTGATTTGGTTTGTGGTGCACTAAAAATAAAAGTGATACTTGAGATAGGTTCTGCCTGGGTTCAATAAATTAATGTGGTTAGTTCTGGTTTGCAGTCAAGTTGAATTCTGGTTCCCTGTAAAAACGGAGTTTCATTTCAAGAAGAAATAGCTTGTTATGTGTTTGTCTAAAATCTTTCACTGTAGAAATGTTTCTTTCTTCTTTGAAGCAGTAAGTCTTTGGTGAGATGAATATTTCTCCTACCTTTCTATCACATGCATGCCTGTTCGCCAGTGCATGTAATTTCTACCTATGTGTTGCTTTCTATGGTTTAATGATATTGGGCCATCCAGACTATTTATTTACTTATTACAGTACTGGGGATTGAACTGAGGGCCTTCACATTGAAATATCCTCAGACCTTTTTTATTTTTATTTTTAAATTTTGAGACAGGGTCTTGCTATGTTCCTAAATTACCCAGCCTGGGCTCAAGCTCACAATTCTCCTGTCTCACTCTCCCAGAGTGCTGGACTTACAGGCATGCATCACCACACCCAGCTCATTAAAATGATTACTGAGTTCAAGTTTCCATCAAGTCTCAAATGGAAAGTAAGCTTGAAGAATGTTTCAGTTTAATATCTTTGTATAACAGACCAATCCAAAATTTTAATGACATAAAATAACCATTTTGTTAATCTCATGGATTCTGTAAGGTTCAAATTTAAAAAGGACTTTGGACATACTTGGTTATGCTGTGATATCTGGGGACTCAACTAAAAAGACTGGAAAGCTAGGCTTCACTTGACAGCTGAAGACTAGAACTACCTGAAGGCATCTGGTGATTGCTGTTGACCTCAAATGATTCTAGAACATCTCCTTGTGGCCTGGGCTCCCTCACAATATGGTGGTCAGGTATCAAAAACAAGTATTTACCAAGGAAAAGACACAAAGGATAATCACCCTGGTCTGTTGTATTTTAATGCCTCACATGAGAAATTGTAAGGTATCGATTTTACAATTTACTATTGGTGAAAACTATTGCAGAGGCTGGGGTTGGTGACCCAGAACCCACCACTAGATGGAAGGGTTGTCAGGGTTATGTGATAAGAAGATGTGGAGTTAGGCATGGTGGTGCATGCCTGTAAGCAGTCTGGAAGGTTGAGACTGTAGGATTGCAAGTTCAACCCCAACCTGGGCAACTTGGTGATGTAGTGAGACTGTCTGAGAATAAAATAGGGCTGGGAATACAGCTCGGTGTGAAGGTCCCAGGTTTAATTCCAATACTTCAAAGAAGAAAAAGAATGATAAGGAGGAAGTGGAGAAGGAGAGGAGAAGAGAAAGGGGATGTATTTTCCAAATTATCTTTGGAAAATACAACCCATTATGGTGAATTCAGGAGATACCCACAAAGGTGGCTGTTGCCTCTCTGCTTTTTCTTTGGGCTGTTGTTGCTTACTAAATCACTGCAGGTTATGACAAAAACCTTTCCACCCCTTTTCCCCACCATGGAGGCCAGACTGGGCTATAATACTTATTAGACTTTACGAAAGGCTTGGAGTTAACAAGAAAGAATGACAATACATATAATGTAGTTCTAAGGACTACCTTGAGCTGTTCTCAAATGCACAGATCTGCCCTGTGAAGGCCAAAACCATCTTCCCAACCTCCAGACTGCTGCCAGGTTGTACAGGTCAGCCTCCCTCTCTGTGGCAGCAATGCCCAGGTATTAGCTCCTTTAGCAAAGGCCCAGGGTGCAATTCTCTAAGGTTCAGATGGAGTATTTCTCCTTTCAAATCTGCCCTTCTCATCTAGACTGACTGACAATGGAAGAAATACATCCTTTCACATCCCTTCAAATATATAATATTGTCCTTTTGTTCCTTAAAAAAATTAGTTTGATATTAGTTTATTTCACAGAGCACACTGCACTTAAGATTGAATTCATCAGGAATGTGGGGCTTCCACAGAGTAGCCCAAGTTAGGTTTTGGCACTCTGCTTGGGATTCTTTGAGTTAGCCTCTAGCTGAAAGAAGAAAAAGTACCTTCCAGTGTCTTCTCGGTTTAACTACAATTTCCTGAGAGCAAATGCATGAAAACACACACACAGCTTGCAGACACACAATCACATTTGATACTCAAAATTCCCAATTAGTCTAGGTCTTCCTTTTGCACACAGGAAACTAAGGCTTAGCAGAAGTTAAGGAGCATGCTCAAGTGTCTTAAACTAGGATTAATAGCTCAACATATAACTCCCAGTTGTTCTTTCCCTTGGACCACACTGGCTGTGCAGATTCAAAAATTCTAATTCAGCCTCATGTGCAGGAGTCAATATTTCCTCCGTGGTATTAACTCATTCATCATTTCCTTTGCAGGAGCCTTTGCCATGAGTTGTAGGTAGCTCCTCCATCACAGTTCTCTGGCCTCCTTTCCCACCCCATCCTTTGAGGCTACCAATTTATTTTCTATCATTATTACTTTGGCTTGGACTTGCACCCATTTTCGCTAAGTGACAGAACATCTTGTATCCTGAAGAGAAATGCTACCACTCTGTAAATTCAGTCTTTGAGTCTCTTTTTAAAGAGTGTTCCCACAGTGTGGCAGATTTTAATGACCCCCATCTCTCAGGCCTGCATGGGGTCACCTGAGCCACACAGTTCAAAATGATCTAACCACCTCATAATGCAGGCGGTGGCTGACTCAGACTCACTGCACGGCACTGGCCTATTTCATTATACAACTTGAAGTCATAAATCACAGGATTTTCCCCCCATTCCCTCCTCCTTCCCACCAAAAGGAGAGCTCACATGAAATCTATTTACATGAGATGATTATTCAATTAATTTTTTCATTACACTTGCCAGAAAGCATTGCTAGATTTCTAAAGCTGCCCTGTATGTTTGCATTAATCATGATGGTAGTTCATGATACTTAATTTAGCAATTGTGGCCCATTTGGAGGTCATGCTCAGCCATGTGCAGACTGGAGACCATGGAGTGGAAGCAGCCTAGATTGGAACATGCAAATGCATCACAAACATTTGGAAAATCACGAAAGTAGTAACAACTCTACCTGCTATCTCCACTGTGATGGCTTTAGCATAAGCCAGGGCCCACATTCTTTCCATATCAGGCCCTTATAAGAGCCCTACATGGCCTCCTTTACATCTTTGACTCCTTCTAATCAGTCTCCAAATAGATTGCTCAGTGTTCCTTCTAAAGCATAAAATTGACCTTGTTTTGCTTCCTGTCTCACTCACATCAATGGTACTCAGGGGCCCCGTAGAACACAGTGCAAGCTCCCAACTTGTTTGACATGAAACATTCTTTGTGATCAGGTCCCAACCCACCCAGCAGCCTCAGCTCTTGTTGTTTAGGTATGGCCCATGGCTAGGCCCCATGAGCACCAAAATACTCATCAATTCTCAAACCGATATTTCTCTTAGCCTCTGCTATTTTGTTTGCTGTGAAATGCCCTCCCTTTGCTGTGAAGTGCACTCCCTCCAGTGCACTCAGAAAAATTGCACTCCTTATTCAATACCCAGCCCAAATGTCTCCTCTTAGGAGTGCATTGCTCACAAGGCACCAGCCATCCTTCTCAGTGGTCACCATAGCATATTCCACAGGCTTCAATCATAATCCTCACCTCATATATTAATGACCTGCTTTCCTGTGTCTTTAAGACAGAATTCTGTCATTCTTTCTTTTTTGTTGTTGTTCAATTTTTATTTTTTATTAGTACATGTTTGTGGTACAAAATGATCACATTCCTCATGAGGAGTTGGAGCATGGACATCACATATCTCAGTTCTGTTTTCAACCCCTTCTCCTCTGCTCCATTTCCCCTCCTTCCATCTCTTAGTTCCTTTCCCTTTTGCAAGAGATATATCTCCCTACTTCATATTATGTATCTTTTATTTTGCCTTTTGTTTATATTTTGAGTTTCTCTATCTAAAAGTATACCTTAGTACAATTGTCATATATGTTGTATGTATTCCTTGGCCTATTAGTATGATTTTCAATAAGTATATGATAATTAAATTTCTAATGCCTTATATAAGATAGATAAATGAAAAAAAGATAAATGAACTGATGCTAGAAAAATAAAAGGGGGATAGAGGAAGGAAAAGGAAGGAAATTGAAATGTGCTATGTACATGTACAAATTTCCTACAGTGAGGGTAATCATTGTGTACTGTAAACATGTACTAATAAAAGTCAAAAAAGGAGAAACCATGTGATATTTAAACTTGTGTGTCTGATTTATTTCACTTAACATTATGGTCTCAAGGTATATCTATTTTCCCACAAATGACTCACTTATTGTTCTTTGTGGCAGAGTAGTACTCACTGAGTATAAATATCACACTTTCCTTATTCATTTGTTGATGAACATATAAGTCACTTCCAAGAATTACCTATCATATTCTTATTATGGGGACAAATGAGATTTTTTTTAAAGTAAAGATTATTTCTACTATTCCCCACAGAGATGCCCAGGAATCAGCATTTTTAAAAATTACTTGAGTTGTTTTTTGGGCAACCAGCCAGACGAAGTCATAGACCTTATTTTTGGAACCTACCACCTAGTTATGTGGTCTGCCTCAAAGCACAGTGTCTTACTCTGTGTTCTGTTTCCATAACAAAGTAGCACAGGTTGGGTAGCTTTATAAAGATAAAAGGTTTAGATACCTCACAGTTCTGCAGGTTCAAGGGTATGGCACCAGCATTAGATTGGTTCTGGTTAGGGTCTTACGGTAGATGGCATCACAATGGTAAGAGCATGTGTGAGAAGTATGAGTATTGTAAGCTATGAACCCAGAGCAAAGACAGGCACAAGGCTGTTTTATTTACCTCTGTACTAGTGGTTGAACCAAGCATGCTCTATTACTGAGTTACATCCCCATCACTTTTCTTGTCTTTTTTTTAATTTTTAGATAAGGTCTTCCTAAATTGCCTGGACTACCCTAGAACTTGCAGTCCTCCTGCCTCACCAAGCCAAATTGCTGGGATTACAGACATGCACCACCACACCCAGTCAAACACATTGTCTTAGTTACTTTTCTCTCACTGCTGAGACAAAATACCTGACACTCCAAATTAAGGAAGGAAAGGTTTATTTAGCTCACAGTTTGTGGTGGTTTCAGTCCATAATCAGTTGACTCCAAGGCAGGGTGGCTCCAAGGCAGGGGCAACCATTCAAGGCAGTGGAAGACAGAAAAGCAACAAGAGCACAAAAGGTGGGGAGCGGGGAGTGGGGAGCAGGCCTGTTTTCCTCCCTTATATTGGCAGCAGGCTACTCCCCCTACAGGTGGGTGTAGCACTCACAACATCTCCATGCCCTCCTCTTGCACAGGATGATTACAAAGTGAGGACCCTGGCCTCCTGCTGAGTCAATTAAACTTTTAAATTTCTCAAGTTGACACAATGGATCAACTATTACACAAATTATTTTAATAATAATCCTTTCCAGGTTCCAAGTGAACTTGCTTAATCTTCTGAGGATCCTGGCCCCTGTGACTGAAGGCCCTCCATCTAGACTCCACCTCCCAAAGATCTCAGCACCTCAACACCACTTCACTGAAAACCCAGCCTCCAACACATTCTCCAGTGTGTTCATGGGCCCTTGGAGAATTGACACCATCCAAACCAGAGCACAGATGTTTCATGATGCTCCCTAAATGAATGGAATGTGTGCCAGTTGGGCAGCTAGAATCACAGATAAAGTTTTGCTGATCATGGCAGCAGGGCAGTGGCTGCTCTATTCTTCCTCCAATCATTGTAGGCCAAAGCTACGTTTCATAAATCTTTTAGAAAAGAAATGGATGAGATACCAGTTTGGTCTCACTTAAGTACAACTTGACTGTTAAACGGTAAGCACAGTGTGTCCTGGCTGTCTGAGGTCTGTCCTTCCCCATAGGCTCAACAAGGGAAACGGGATGGATGGGTGATGCCTGTGTAGAACTGGTCCTCCATGGACAGTCTCAGGAGTTACTACACAGAGTCCAGAAATGCCTCTGGGAATCCCAAACTTCCTTTGTCAAGGCACTGGGAGAACCATCCCTATCCACTGACCACAGGGCTGTGAACCAGAGTTGTGAGCATCACTTCCTGTCCTACTGTTAATAATATCAAGTCCCCTGAACTGCTCCTGCCCACTTTCTGGAAGACCAGTGTCTCAGAGAGATTGTCTGTGGATCCCAATCTGACTTCCTTTTCTGGTTTTACTTAAAGAAAGTCAGACTCATTCATAAGCACTGAGTAACCAATTATGAGACTTTGGCTGGTGTCATTCATATGACAACATCCCCACTGGACCAAACCTTCCCCTATGAGGACAAAGAAATGGAAGAGGAAATGTATTTCTCTCTCTCTCTCTCTCTCTCTCTCTCTCTCTCTCTCTCTCTGTCTCTCTCTCTCTCTCTCTCTGTCTCTCTCTCTTTCTTTTCTTATTTCTTTGTTTCTTTTTTTTTTTTCAGTACTGGGCATTGAATTCAGGGTGTTTGCAATGAGCTACATCCCAGCCCTTTTTTGTTTTGTTTCTATTTTTATGTTTTTACAGACAGTCTTACACAGTTGCCAAATTGCCCAAGCTAGGCTCAAACCTCTGATCTTCCTGCCTTAGTTTTCCACAGTGCTGGGATTATAGGCATGTGCCATTGAACTCAGGAGGAATTTGTCTCTTGCTGTGGCTTGGGAGAATGGCTGCTGAATTCACATCTGATGTTGTTGTGCTTGTACAGAACTGGGACATGCAGGGCTGGGACAATCACTGTGCATTCTTGCCTTAGAACAATTCTGACTTAACATAAAATTCACTGCCTGCCCACGGCCTCCCATCTTGGCATCCTTGCCCTGTCACAGAAGTGCCTGCTCTGCTCCATCCACCACACACAGGCTTCCTAGCACCTTGCCATGCAATCAACCTACAGGGCTCCAAGTTTGGTCAACATTCATTGCACCCCAGCTGAGAAAAATTCTAGGAAACCTTAGAAAATCCTAGAGAGATTGAGAACATGAAGACAAATACTAACATAAGGATAGCTAATTCCTAAAATTTCACAACTACTTCATAACAAAGATAATATTCTCTTTCATTTATGAATGAGGAAACTGAGGCTCATCTGGGTTGGATTACTTGACTATTTTTCTTCTCTTTTATAATACCAGGGACTGAACCCAGGGCCTTTGCATTGAGCTTTTTTTGATAGGGTCTAAGTTGCTAAATTGCTCAGCTGGACTCAAACTTTCAATCCTTCTGCCTTTATCCTCCTAAAGTGCTGGGATTACAGGTGTGCATCACCACAGCTAGCTACTTGCTCAATTTTATATGAATGTCAAGGCCATCTGACCTCAAAACATCTTTATTTCCTTACCCAATCCTTTCCTCATGTGGCACCTTCCAGCAAAGAATGAAGTAAAGGCCTTTGAATTTTTGTGTACATAGTGAGCATTTTAATTGGAAAAAGGCAATGTTTGGTGTACACATTACCAATCTCTGGGTTCCTAGAACAGTGAGCTACAAAGGGGTCAAGAATCGTGGACCCCTTTATTTCTGAATAGGAGAAGCACAGGTCCTTGAGGCAGGAGCAATCAGCCAATTCATCTCTTCTCTCGGAAGGATACAGAAAGTAAAAATCAAACACACACTTATTAAAAACATACACTGTGCTATAACTGTACTAGGAGACAGGGGTAGGCATAAGAGGAAAGAAATTCAAAAGAATAATAAGACAAAGTTTGCCTTCAAAGGAAGAGAGGAAAGAGAGACTTACAGATGTAGGATTCCAATAAGCCAGGAGTCTTCTTGCATTCTAATAACAGGAAACATGCTTAAAATGTGGAATGAGTCCACAAGGAGCAATTAATTCTGATAGGCAAAAGAGGTGTAGAGAAAGTTGGTGCTTGAAAGATGGAGAGGACATTCCATTCCTGTGGCCTCAGCCTGTCCGAGGGTATCCAACAGGGGATGGGCCTCCAGAGTAGTCAATTCCTTCTCTACCACATAAAGGCGACAGGTGATTATTTTGTGTCCCCAGGCAGATTTATTTAACTTTCTTTTGGTGGAGACCTATAAATGTTATCATAGTCCCTGCTGTAAAGTTTTGCAGCTTCTTTTAAAAACTGAGGCTCTTAATTCACTTCGTAGCCTATGAGGGACAGTCAAGACCTCAGCACATGTAGCAGGGGAGGAAGGAGACAGAGATTTCATCAGCACCAGTCACAACTCCTGAGGAGTCTTCTGCCATTTTCCTCTCTGCAAGGCTTCCTTGCTGTCCCCTTTCTCTCCATTTCTTACCTCTCCTATCCTCTTCTCTCCTTTCTCTCTACACTGATATCTAGATGGCAAAACCAGCCAGCCACAAAAAACATGAGAAACCTTTGAAATACATAGAATAGTTTAATGGAGATTCCTTCTGCTTTTCTGCTATCAGACTGCCCAGTACTTCCTCTCCCAGTCTGCCATGGGAGCAGCCATCTTATGAACAGCCATCTTGACTCTTCCCTCATGGATTAGCAAGAATTCCATAGTCAACAAGTCTTTTGATCAGCTGTTCGTTTACCAGGGACAAAGTCAAGAATTTGGGTGCTACTCTTTAAGGCACTCAACTGCCATTATTGCTTTTCCATACCTAACCAAACACACGGTTAAACTGTAACTTGAGTTTAGTGGTTGTCATCTAAAACTGACCAGACAGAGCTTGTTGATACTGTGGGAAACATCATATGGTCCTTAGCCTCTTCCACCAATGAAGTCTTCTTTGTATTATTATCAAAATTAATGCATGGTCTTTTGGGAGAACTTGAAACATTCCAGAAAGTATTGAAAAAGAAGAGGAAAAAAAACACTTCATAAGTCCACAATTCAGAGATAATAATTATTAATGTTTTAGCACATTTACTTTTATGCACCTGTACCCAAAATTTGCAATTTATTAGTTTTTCCTGTTATTTGTATCGACTAGTTGTAAGCAACCCACCAAAACTTTTTAGGTTGTGGCAGAAAATACAACTCACAGCATGTTAAACAGAAGACGGGTTTTGTTAGGTTAATGGCTATAAGCAAGTGTCAGATACAAATTTTATGTCACTATTCAACTATGTTATTATCAGAGCTCACTTCAGCACTACTCTGCTTCTCAATGTGGTCTCCTGGTTTTTTCTTTAATGTAGAAAAACAGCAGCTAGCTGTTTGTGGGATTTCTTCTCAGTTTCAAATCCAACTCTAGCAAAAGTCTCATACAACTAGGTTTGATTCAATCACCTGCACATCTCTGATTGGCCAGACCTTTTGCATTAACCCTCTCCTGGAGCCAATAGGAATAATATCTACCTCCAAACTTAAGGATGGTTCCCTGGAAGGGAATGCAGAGCTGTTATAGATCTTACAACCTTATGGTAGAATTAGTGCTGGTGACACAGTCTAACGATATCATTGCTGCTGCCATGTATATGTTTCTGCTTCCCTGTGACTCACACTTCCATTGGTGCTGATGCTAGACTTGAAAAAGAGGAAAGAAATACATCAATTGACTTTTTATATTTAAGAGAACCTAATATTTTGATGTCTTACCCCCACATGCTCCTAAAGCTATTTGTGTTAGAAGATTTACAGAGTAGTATAATGCCTCTTACTCTCAGCACCAAATTCAAAAAGGGTCAAAGATGGTACTTAATTCCTCACATTTTGTGATACTTTACATGGCCCGATCCTTGGCCCCATCTTTTGGCACAACTGTGGTTTCCTGGAAGGAATCTTGGCCTGGACTATTCCCCAACTGGCCATTGTATCATTCTTTCTTTACTTCCCTTCTTCTTATAACCTATTACTGGGAGGATAGGGAAGTCTACAAGAGTAAGATACTTGGACCTTTGGGTTACATGAGGCTGTGCATATTAGATTTTAACATTTATAAAATCTAGATACATGAGTGCTAGTGCCCTGTAGAACATAGCAGCAATAACAAGAAAGGGAAAGGATGTTAGTGGACAGAAATAACAATGTGTACAGCAAGCATTTTCCCATGTCTTTAAACCTTTGAAAGCTTGAATTTAATTTACCCCACAATACTCTGTTTTACTGTCATCCCTCAGTGTCCATGGGGACTTGGTTCCAGGATCCCTCTTGGATACAAAAATTCACAAATGCCCACGTCCTTTATATAAAATATTATAGTATTTGCATAGAACCTACATAATCCTCTTTTACACTTTAAATCATCTCTAAATGGTATAGTATCTAATATGATATCAGTGCTATGCATGTACTTGGGATATTGTATGGTTCAGAGAATAAAAGCAAGAAAAACTCTGTACATGTCCAGTACAGACATAGTTTTTTCTGAATATACTCCATCTTCAATTGGTCGAATCCACAGATGCTGACCTTGGAGTTACCAAGAGCTGACTATATAATGTGCCATGTTATTCGACAATTGTTTGATATTCTAGTTTAGTATTTGCTTGGCACTATTATAGAATACTATAAAGAATATTCATATATGCAAATCTTCAGCTTATTATTCAGCAATTTCTTTAGGATAAATTCCTACAAGTGGAATTATTGGATCATAAGCTCTTGTTTCAGTGGTCCAAACTGACTTACAGAAAAGGGTTGGGTTAGGACCACCCACTGGGTGTGACCTGGGTCTCTATTTGATCCTTGTCAAACTGAGCAGATGAAACTGGGTCAATCACTAAGTCAGACACTGACTCATCCCATTGTTTTCTTGAAAGAGGAAAAGCAATATTGAGAATGGGGGGTATTGGTAAAAAGACTAAAAAGTTATTTCTGCCATTACATTTTGGGAGAGCTGAAGTTGAACAAAATAAGAAAATACAGCAGCGAGCTGTCCTAGAGCAGTAGAGCTGTGAGTTGTACATGGAATGGAGTGATGGTAGTGTCTTGCTGGCCTCCATATGAACATGAAATCACCCCCCAAATAGTGCTATATTGATAGAACCATGGGTTTTGGAAAAAAACTATTTTTTCAGTGCTCCACTTTTTGTTAAAGTCAACCTAGTACAGTAAACAAAATCGGAGGTTTTTTTCTATCTAATTATCCAAGCCTACACAAAGGCAAAACTTAATTCATTCACTCATCCATTTAATCAACATTTCATGATATGTTTATTTGCAAAACATTATTCTAGGAACTTGGGGCTACAGGACTTAAAACAAATAATTTAAATCTACTCTCTAATAGCAAAGTGATTTCTTCTACATATAAAGGAAAAATCAGAAATGGATGCAATATCCTTATTGAGCCGAAATTTTTCTTGGGTAAAACAAGGCTTGGTGGTGAGTTAAGTGATTTTATTAACTTATCCAGTGGGAAAATATGTTAGATACAAGAGGGATGTGATCACAGAACACAGAAAATTAAAAATGAAAGGAATTCATTTTGGCAATGCCCAACAAAGCACTCTTCTGGTATTCTAAGAGGTCCACAGGAACACTTTATTTGTTTGATTTCTCTGTGGAGATGCATGCATAGAGCCTGATGATATTAAACATTCAAACCTGCCACCAGGGCTCCTTGGTCTTATCTCTTATAATCCATGCAACCTTCTGACAATTTGGTTTTATATGTAGTGTTCCTAGATAGAGAAATTGTGCCGATCAGGCAAACGTGAATGTTTGCTCCTCTGGTAAGTTGCATTTCCCATTGTAAATTAGTGAATTGACATTTTGATTTATATACACAAGATTCTCATGAGTGGGATAATTTGCACACTGAGAAATTGTTCCACTTAATACAGTGAGAGACTCAAACTTCTAAGTCCCCAAAACGGAGGGTTAGACCATTCTGTAAAGTCACTCAATGATCAACCTATTTCTTGCTCCAGTGTCTGGTATATAGAAGTGGTTCAGAAAATGCTTCCTAATGTAAATCAGTTTAAATTGAATGGATTTTATTGAATTGAAGTTGGGAGAGATGAGGATGGGATCATAGTCTTAGGAAATCAGGAATATAGATCAGTAGAAGCAATGTGAATAAATTGTATGTTAGTCAGTTTTCCTATCACTGGAATGCAATACTTGACACCCACAATTTAAGGGATAGAGATTTAATTTGGCTTGGGGTTTCAGGGGTTTCAGTCCATGGGTGACTGGCACCAAGACAGAAGTATCATTGTGGAAAGGCATAATGAACAAAGTTTCTTAGTGTATAGCAGCTGGGAAGCACAACAGGAGAGCTGTGCTGGAGAGAAATGGTTCAGGGATTAGATGTGAACTCCAAAACCAGGCCTCCCTGACCCACGCTGACCAACCCAGAGTGTGCTTTCCTAATTGCCTGAGTAGTTTCCAAGTCAATTATATAGACCATGAAGCTTTACCATCACAAATAGGATTGTCCACGTATAACAAAACTGAGGGAGGAAGGAGAATTGATGGGAGTGCCTCAAGAAAAGTCTGAAACAAGGGGCTAGAAGAAGAGGAATAGTTTCAGGGACACCTCAGGTTGAGTTAGAGAGAAAGTGGACTAAAAACACTGCAATTAAATACTACCAGGTTCTAGTGTGCCATTCTCTAGCTCTACTCAGTCCATAGATTGTCAGCTAGCCTTCAAGATTGTATGACCCCACATTTTTTTCTCAGGCCTTAACTGTTTCCCTGGATTCCAGCTCTGATGTACAATCGACCCTTTGCTGCCTATAATGAATTGTCCAATAAGGCTCCCCATCCTGTTTTGTGCTGGCTATTGACACTCATGCAGTGATAGACTGCGTTACGATAGTGGTGCTATAAGTCTGCAGTAGAACTGAAAATTTCCTATTGCCTGATGAAACAATTACCCCTGCACCACCGCATCCTACTGTATTCAGTACAGTAATGTAATGCACAGCCTAGGAACAAAAAGCTACACCATACAGCCATTGTGTGCAGTAGATTGAGCCATCTAGTTTATGTCAGTACACTCTGTTAGTTCACAAAATCACCTAATGATTTACTTCTTTGACTATGTCCTCATTGATAAGTGAGACATGAGTGAATGCTCAAAGCAGAACTGAATTCCAGTTGTTCAAACCAAGATTCAAAGCCCGTCCCTTGGTTCTTTAATTTTCTTTACTGATTCTTCTCCCTGCATCAAATCCATCACTGCCTTTTGTGGCCTCCATCTCAAAACTCAGCCTCAAGTTTATAAAATTCTCTCAATCTCCACTATTCCTTTTCAAGCCAAAGCTATTTCTTGAATTCTAAGTGATTCTCTTGACTGTATCATTTGCTTCTAAATTCTTTTTTTAAATGTACATTGATTCATATCTCTTTTCTGCCTAACAACACTGTCTTAATATGTGGTACTGGAGATTGAACTCAAGGACTTTGTAATGAGCTGTATCCCTAGTCTACTTTTTATTTTTTTGCTTTGAGACAGAGTCTCACTAAGTCACTCAGTCACCCAGGCTGAGCTTGAACCTGCAATCCTCCCGCCTCAGCCTCCCAGAGTGCTAGGAATACACGTATGTGGCACCAGTGTAGGCTTACCTAAAACATTTAACAGTTTTCCACTATCACTAAAATGAAACACAAAATTCTCACCATGGCGTAACAATCCCTCTTTAGCTCACTGTGTATAACCATCCAGTTCTGTCTCTTCCCACCAACTTGCCATCGAGTACTATCTACTCACACTGGCTTGCTTCCTTTTGTATGAAATATATTAAGTACACTGTCTCTTTGGGAGCTTGTAACTGGCTACTTCCTTCTCCTCCGGTGCTTTATCTGCAATCTTTATAGGATCATTCATGGTTATTTAGGTTCCATTTCAATTGACTGAACATTTGTGTCCTTCCAAAATCCATACACTGAAATCCTCACCTCCACTGTGGTGGTGTTTGGAGGTGGAACCGTTGAGGGTGGAGCCCTAGTGAATGGAATTAGTGCTTTTATAAAAGAGACCCCAAAAAGCTCCATAGCTTGTGTGAGATACTAGAAGTTAGTGATTTACCAGGTGAAAGAAGGACTTCACTGGAACATGACCACATTGCACTCTGATAATGAGCTTCTAGCCTCCTGATCTATAAAAAATCATTTTTTGTTGTTTGTCACCAACCTAAACTAACAAAGATATCACACAGCTTTGTCTCCCAATCATCTCTAAGGACTAGATCCAGGTACCCAATCTCAGCTACAGTCACACTGTTGCACATAACTTTACTCTGTTTGCTCTAGGACACATCCTTATTTGTTGACTGCCTTTCCTGCTCCACCTCCCTACCACACCCAGTCTGCAAAATCAGGGACAGCCCTCCCTTGCACTGTGCTCTCCAGAGCTAAAAGTCTGCCTGCCCATCCTAGGTGCTCAATAAACATTTATTCAGTAAAAGATGAGTAAGTAGAAGGAGCTAAAATGACACTATATATGAAAAGAAAAAGGAAATCAGACTGCTCATTTTTTTGCCAGAATATATTTTCCTCCACCAAGAATCTCTATTAAAAAAAAAATCTAGTTCCATTGGCAACATTTTATTCTAAATTCCAGTACCCAGATACTTGACCTCTGGCTCTTAGCCTGAAGAGCAATGACAAAAAAGGGAACAAAATCAAAACACCCTATATAAATACCAAAAAAAAAAAAGATAATTTTCATGCATTACATCTCAATATCTAGCCTGAAACACAGAAATATGATTAAGGAAAAAAGTAAATATTAAGAAGATATAATTACAATCCAGCCATATCTCTTTCTTTCCTTTCTTTTTTATTTTTAACCTTGAGCACTTAATGTAACCTCTCCAAGCCTTAATATGTTAGGCTCTGAAGTAGATGTACCAGTACCTATGTCTATCTCAAGTCTATTTTAACTCATAAAATGTGAAAAGAATATAACCATGGTTTAACACGAGAGAGTTTATAGGTTATGGAGCTTGTGAAATTTTTGATAGCTTTGGAGAAAGGAGTAAATTATTGGTTTTATGATCATAATTCAGGGTCAGTTTATCACATTATATAGCGTTGAAGAGAACTGTTCTTTAACCAGGAAAATAACATGTTTACATTACTGACTGCTGTACTAGTAATAGGATCTCTTGCTACAGCATCAGTGCAAAGGAAGAAGCTAGAATGAGAGGAATGGAAAATCAATTTACCTACTTTTCAACCCAACATTTATATGCTGACACCAAGTACTGATAGCAACTGAGTCAAGTATCGGATGTTTATGTAACGCTCAAACACCACGGGCTGCCAAGATTTTATTCTGCAAATTCCAACCGTCGACTTAAACTCCAAGCAGGCTTTCTTTGTTCTGCACAGCCATCATATTAGGTTGAATATTACCCACCCGAGATTGGTATGGTGAGATAAATGACTTTACAGCTATGTAAGTTAGAATTGTTTGCTGAAAAAAAATACTTGACTAATACTGGCTTAAAAATGCAGAGGCTAATTTGTCTCATCCAATAAGACTTCTAGGAGAGGAAGGTTTGAAACTGACCTAGTAATTTGATAATGGCAACCAGAACCCAGCAGTAGTGTGCTGATAAATGTTTAACATTCTGACACAGAGCTGGGAGGAAACGCTCGGTAAGACATCATAGTAAAGTGTTTCTACCAGATATACCATAGATGCAAGGGCACCAGATAGCAGTAAAGTAGTAAAAAAAATTAGGAAATTATGAGTGTGGAGTGTCATGTTTGTTTTTAATATAATTTAATTGTAAGTTTAGATAATTTTTTTTTTTGGTACCAGGGATTGAACTCACAACCTCATGCCTGCCAGACAGGCACTTACGCCACTGAGCTAAATCCCCAGCTGATAAAATAATTTTTAATAAAATAATTTTTAATGATACCTGAGCTTAACCACAAGCAGGCAAAATATCCAAAAATTTAACCACCGATTCTCACAAGTTAGTACAAGCTGGTTCCGACTCACCACTGAATACAAGCTCTTAACGTCATTGTGCTCTACCACCCTAAGTATCTAGACCTGCATCTGCATGCTGGATGCATGGCCTCGTGGTCATGCCACACCAGAAAAAGAGAAGAAAACAAAAAGGTTAAAGCAGGTCTTAGCTTATCTCCAGTTGCTATAATAGAATATCACAGACTGAATAATGTATAAAGAAAACAAGTGTATTTGGCTCATGATCCTAGAGGCTGGGAAGTTGAAGGGCATAGGCCTGGAATCTGTACAGCTTCTGGTTAGCAACTTCATAGTACTTCATATCATGGCAGAAGATAGGAGGGTGAGTGTGCATATTAGATAAGAGCTTGCTACACTTACAAGAACTCTTTCACTGCAGTGAGACCAACACTAATCCATTCGTTAGAGTGGAGTTGAACATGGCTGGGCAGAAGGGAATTATGGGTGAGGTTGGGTGGGCCAACCAAGCAGGTCTACTGTAAGAACAAAACTGCACATATGGGACTGTGGTATTCAAGAGACCATGCTCAGCACAAAGGGGTAGAGAGGAAAATAAAATGATCCTCCAAGATTCTTGCACAATAAGACTCCCACATACAGAAATATAACTGAAATTCCAGCTGAGTTTTCCTTTAATAACACACTAAGAACCAAGTGCTGGTTCAGAAGCTAAGCTCCTCTGTGTCTGGCACAGTTAGGCAGCCCTCTGTACTGGGTGGTCCATTTCAACAGGAGGGGTCGTCATCACAGAAGGAAAAGTCAAGTCAGACAAGTAATTGCCAACAGGTTTATAAATTCTGCTTCATTTGTATTATTAATTAGTGTACCTGGACATGGTCTTTGTATACTCCCCTATTTCTATTATTTTAGCCAATTGCATAGAAGGCTTGAATTTGTGTTGAAATATGCAGACTTAAATCAAATTGCTCTCTCTCTTTATCGCTCTCTCTTTCAATGATCAATGTGGTTTTGTTTTGTTTTGTTTTGTTTGTTTTGTTTTTGAGACAGTTCTCACTGTATAACCCAGGCTGGCCTCAAACTCAAACTCACAGTGATCCTCCTGTCTCAGCCTCCTGAGTGCCAGGATTACAGATGTTCACCACCACACCCGAAAAAATAACGGATACTTATCATTTTTCTAAGCCTAGTGCAATACTCTTCAAAGTCCTCTGGAAACACATTTCTGGTATTGAGTATTTTTGTAAGTGTCCTATTTTTTAAATTCTGTCTTTCTAGCCAAGAAAGAATACCACCACAATGGTTAAAGGCACCATTTCCAAAAGATAACCATACTGCTTTAAATTTGTAGCCATTTCCCTAGAAATTTCTGTGATTAGCAACATTGAATTAAATTATACCCATGTTTGTTTAAATTTTGTGAACTCCTTCCTGCACCTGGGCAGCATGAGAGACCCTCACTGTCTGCATAAGTGAACCTCATTTCTGTGAAGGAGAATGAACGATGCTGTAAGTTGCTGAGCTACACAAGCTTTGGGGGCTGCTGAACGAGGCCATCAATTTTGCCTGATGTAAAAGGTTATTCCCTTACTGCCTTTCAGTTTTACCCTTTCAGCTCTGTACAGGTCACCACTAAATTCATACCTTAAAAAAAATTCAGCATAATGGTCTGTCTGGCACAATGATAGGTCTGGAAGTTTCATAGAAATTCTTGCCACCACAGTCTTTGGGACCTGTGATACACAAAGAACAGCTTCCTCCTCTCCCTGGTAACCTAGAAAACTCTTTTCCTCTACCATCCTGCTTCTCTCCCCAAATGACCTATTTTGCCCCATATAAAAAGAATGTATTAATCAGCTATTGCTGCCTAAGGAGCATCCCCAAAACATACTGTAGCAAATACTTCTTTTCCTAGTTCCTAGCTCTTCAGAGCTTTGGGGACAAGTCTGCTCCAGGCTGTGGCTCAGCATAGCTTAGTTGCAAGCTGAAGAATGGGTTAAGGTCCACTCCATGTGCCTCTATGGTTTTTGGACTGTCAGTTACCTAAACATAGTCTTTTCACCCCAGATATCAGAAATGCACAAGAGCAGGCAGAAACATGGCTGTGCTTTTGAAGGCTTGGCTTAGGCTCCCCAGTCGCTTGGAGGACTCACTTTGCAGTGGAGAGGGAAACACTCCCCTCACACCAGTGGAAATGTTAGTAGTCACATGGCAGAGAATACTGATGAAGAATGCTAATTCAAGGAGGACTTGAGGAATTATAAACAATAATCCCATCTTCTACAGACACTCTATCTTAAATCATGTTTTCTCACAAGCAGTTCGTACATCACAGCTCTGTAGAAGCTTTTCCAGTGACTTTGTCTTTGTGTCAATAAGTATATGCTTATACCTGTGAAATGCCCCACTATTCTTAGTCTGAGGGCTAACATGCTCTAAAGAAAAACTGAGTATTGGGAACTTGCCCAATCGTACTTAAAAATCCAAAGCAATAAATGATTAAGAGCCAGAAAGGGGCAAGGGAGGGAGGATTTAGAAAGGCATGAGCAAAGATGTTTTCCAGAGGAGAAGCACATCTCAGAGTAAAAGAAGGCTCATAGGGTCCAAGTATCGTAGCACATGTCTCTCTCTAATCCTGGCACTCTGGGAGGCTGAAGCAGGATAATTCCAAGTTCTAGCCCAGCCTGGGCAACTTAGCAACTTAGTGAGACCCTGTTTCAAGATGAAAAGGGCTCAATGTGAAGACCATGAGCTCAAACTCTAGTGTTGAAAAATAAAAGACTCCTAGAAGAATAGGCATCACCAAGCATATGTCATCTGAACTTTAACCAAGTGGAGTGTGAATGGTCACATTTACAGTCACTAGACTGGTTACGTCTTAGCCTTCTTTCTCCAGCCCTAATTTTTAACTAGCTTTCCACTCTTTAATTAGTCAGTGCTACTAATAAAGGCACAATGGCACAGGTGAAGGTATTTTTCAGAATTCTTTTCACAAGGCAAACATTCACAGCCCCAATTGATTGGTTTTGTGAATTTGGATTTTCTTCTTTAAGGCCAGAAATCCCTTCCTGTAGGCTTTTATTCACATGTAAAGAAATAACACGCAGCGAAACAGTCAATTGAAAGATCTCATTCCAGACAGCCAGGCGGGAAGAGACCTCGGTCAGTCAGTTCTGTGGTCCCCTGGCACAGGTGGCACATGAAGAGATTACTCTATATTTTTATCCATTTCAGCTGCAGAGTGAAAGAAGCAACATTTGAGTGCTGTGCCAACCTGTGCGTTTGGTTCCTAATTTTTGCCTCATGGATTCAGGAGTCTGGCCATTGGCTTCAATTGGATTCTGAGAGTTTAAGGTCTGCTGAGTCTTCCTCCATCTCGCAGAGGTTGAAAAAGAAGCTAGAGAGTTTGATAAATTTAAATAAAACTGGGACTAAAAGTCCACTTCTTCTGATTTTCTGAAAAAGAAACTAGAGAGTTGATAAATTTAAATAAAACCGGGACTAAAAATCCACTTCTTCTGACTTTCTGAATGAAGGTGAGATTCTGCTGGTCACTTCTTGAGTCTGTCTTTTATTCATGAAGCATTTTCCATCACTTCTCAAAACTAACCCTCAGAACGGCATGGATTCCTGATGACAGACAGGAAACTGGATTCAAATCACATCTCCCACTTATTTGCCAATTGTCTCTGGGCAAATTGCACAATCTCACTATGCTTCCATTTCTTCCTCAGTAAATAATGGTACCTAAATTGCAGAGGAGTGGGTGGGGTGCCCGATGTGTAGAAGCATAGCAAGACAGTGTCATTATGATGGTGACAACTAGGAGAGACAACTGGCATGGACTCAGATGTCTGGCTAGAAGTACACCTGCACAGAAAACTCCATAAGGAGACTGTGTAATGAGCTCTCCTGTGTGGGATTTCTCTAGTTTTCTGCCCTGGAAACAGCAGGACTGTCTGCCAAATGTGCAAAGATATGGAGGGTCACACATCCCTGCCAGGTACCCAGTTTGGGGCCTTCAGAAAGGGCAATATGTTTCCTGTTTCACACCCTCAGGAACCCTACCTGAGGTGTCATCATTAATGTTATGAGTCATAGATAAATATACCATTAGGGTGGGACAGGAGAGAGGAGAACAGATGTGAGATTCAGAGATCTCCCTGAGGCTCAGGAGATAGATTTTTCCAACAGGTAAGTAAAGGTGCACCCCTGGGAGACTGGAAGGAGGAGAGACTTGACAAAAGAGGACCAGTAGAAAAAGAAGGTACCACCAGGGACCCCCCTGGGGAGGTCTAACTTTCTGGGACCTTCTTAGCAGGCTGTGGAGAATTTATACTTGATGGTTTTAAATTTCTTCCTCTAATGTTAAGTCTCCTAAACTATCCCACATCCATGAAGACAGACATATCCAAGTTCAAGTGGTAATATAATGAGGAACAAAGTGTTAGGAGAATAATGGAAAATAGAATGTGTCTGAATTGTCCAGGAGGTGAAAGTTGGACTGTAAAAACATACACAAGTTCCCACAGAAATGGTTAGTGATAGCACTGCTTAAATCTAGAAGGAAGACACACCCATTTTCCCCACCTATCCTTGTCTCATAATTTGAGAAGTTCTCCTTTTACACAGTAGAGCTTATATCTAATGGAGATCCTATCCTTCATTCTACCTAAAATGCTATTTGTATGGCCCATTGGAACTAATAAAGGGACCCATTGCTCAGTCATTTACCTCTCAGTGGCCACAAATAGATCAGAGACCAACCCGGAATTACTGTCTGTTAAGATATCACAATTCTCTCCTAAACACAAGTTATCTTGTCAGGCTCAGTTTGTAAAACAGCCCATCTGTAAAACAGAAAGAATTGCTTGTACCTCACATAACTATCACAGGTCCTAGAGGAGCAGCTCCAGTTTAGTGTAGCACCTTTTCAATCCTTGGCACATGGCAGGGACTCAGTCCCTGTTAGTTCCCTTTCCCACATCTTAGAACCTTTCCCCAAGGTCAACCCTCAGAGTCAACATGAGCCTCCTGCATGGCTGTGACAGGAACCAAAGCTGGGAATCCCCAAGGGAAGCTTTGCAAAAGAGCACATATTGAGCCTCTTCAGAAGCAAAGCTCTGCAGGGAAATTGTTTCTAGAAATAGGGCACAGTATCATGTCTGGAAAGAGAAAGTGACCAATTAGAAAAGTGAGGTGGTTCACATCATCCAAAGATCCCCACAAACTGGTTTCATTTTCACTGATGTGCAGGAAATAGTTTAAAATAGACTAAAAGAAGTTTAAGAGAAATAAAGTCCCAAAGGGTCAGTCTGAAAGATGTGAGCAGACAAGAAAAGGCATAGTCCACTCCCGAGGTTTAGGGACAAGGAGGGTAGAGGTCAGGAGGGGCTCAGTAACAGGGCCTTATGTGCATCATGGGGGGCATACGTACCAACTTTGAGTGTTGTCTCTGAAAACCATTGGCAGAGTAACATTGCTCTCTTTAATCATTAAAGATTCCTGATCACAGACCAGCAGATTAGGAGCTCAGGACAATGACCTCACTTCAGACCACACAGCACTGCCAAGATGACAGGAGGCTACAGATTCCTACAGATTCAGTTGCCAGATAACTCCTTTCTGGAATAACTCCTGACCGAGTTCCCTGTGGAACTCAGCATCTCCTCCACTCCCTCCCTGTGGGTCTCTGCAGTTTGTCAAAACACCAGCTGGTCCTACTCAGCTGCTAAGTCTAAGAAAGGAAAGAGCCCAGGAGTTCCATGGACATAGCTTTGAGGGCTTTTTTTCATCATCTCAGGGTTCAATATTTAGAGCAATATTGATTCGATTTATCTAGTGTTGTAATGTTCCATTGGTTGCTAAGCAACAGAGTTCTTTCTTCTCTGTATTCTGGGTGGCTCATGGGAGTTTGACTACCAAAGAGATTACTTTGTGTATATGAAACTAAATGGACCATAGGTGCCATACTTAAGTGGAGGAATATGATTTTACTGGGCAGTGTTAAGACCAGGTTTCCTATCACATCTCAGTAATCACAATTCAACCACTAGAACAAGGGGGCCATTCATATTCACATTCCCTTCCAAGATACCCACTGAGAACAATTTAACACAAAGTTGTGCTGATGCATAAAACCCTATGTTGCACACTTACTCTTCCATTCTCATAAAGTTCAGACCTGCACTGGGACAAGGGTGGATTTATTCCTCCCAATGCCAGTCTTCTCCAAATCCTACATTCATAGCCAAAAATAGCAACATGGATTATTACAAAAGGCAAACTCTGGTTTGCCCTCAAATCTTAGTATGGCAGGGTCCTTCTTCATTTCCCTATCCAATTCACTCCCCAGTTGACCCCCAAAACTGCCTAACATTTTTGAGCTTCTTTTGTAAGTCTGTTACACTAAAACTCACTGTTTCTTTAAATTCCCAAGTCAGAAACAGCAGGCAAATGAGGTACTGTCAGCTCGAGCTATATGGTTCAGTGATTTGGCATTGATGACGTTTATTTTGGAACCTGCATGGTAGCCTGACCTATTTTAAGATCTCTGCTTTCACCATACCTCCCTCCCCGGTTTTTCCAATTAAGAATGAAGGCAAAGGGAAATGTGGGAGGTTGGGGAAGGGGAGGAAAGAGCTTGGACCTCAGTTCTCCTGGAACTGCAAGCAAAGCTGTCCAAGTTGACTTTAACATTTAAACTACTGTCATAAAATTTTAAGCCCTACTGGAACGGCAGAAATCCAGGGCTGTATCCACTAAATGAGAAGAAACTCCAGAAACAGTGCTCTGCCCCAGTTTTCTGGGTGTGGCCACAGGAAATCCACAAACCAGAGGCCACATTTGGTATTGTTTTCCTCTATTGGAAGAGCAGCTCAGGAGAGAAATGATCTCGTGCTTCCAGAGAGAAAAGCTATCTTGAAGAGGGAAGGGGGAAGAGAAGCCAGTGCAGGCAAGTAGCCAACCACGCACATTTACGGAGAGTAGGAATGTGAAACAGATGTTGTGCAGGAATATAAACCATTACCCGGGGAGCACCACCATCAGCCTCTGGAGAACAGGGTTTCTCAGATCCAGCAGTAAGTCATGGAGTGTTGCGTAGTCATCATAACCAACTCTAAGAAATGGCCCTCCTGGGTTGTCTGTCTGGTGCTTTGCCTTCACATCTTTTTCGTTGCTGTGCAGTATCCTGCATTGCACCGAATAGATGTTACTCTGTCTTTTTACCTAGGAGACAATTAGGAATGTTCTTGAACACTCCAGAGCTTTTTGCTTTGCAAAAGCAACAGACCTAGAAACCCAGGAGGAAGATGGTGGTTTTGTAAGTCCTTTCCTAGTGACCCAGAGGAATTTGTTCCATGTCATGATAAATAAATGATAGCGAGAGGATCACTCATTGTATCGGTTCCTTTTCTGTTGCTGTAACAAAATACTTGAAGCTGAATACTTTATAAAGAAAAGAGGCCTATTTTGCTCACAGTCTGGGAGATTGGAAGTCCAAGATTGGATGGCATCATCTGTTTGAGCCCTGGAGAGGGACCCTCTGGTTCCATCACAGTATGCAGAGAAATGGCAATGGGAAGAAGGAACCGAGCTCACAGAATGACCTTGCTTTATAATAATCCATTCTCATGAGAACTAGGCCATTCCACAAGACCAAGACTAATCCCTTCTGAATGCGGTACTCTCCATAGTCTTGTCACCTTCCATTGGCCCCCACATTTTAAAAGTTCCATCACCTTCCCCATATACCACTGGGGACCAAACTTCTAGTACATGAATCTTGGCAGGGGGGACACTGAAACCACATCCAAATCATAGCAGCCCTTATAAAGTAAATGATAAGATCAAGGTCAATAGGCAAACCATCCAAGATAGCGGCTGCTATGGGTGCTTCAAGAGTGGCTATCAAGAAGATTCTTTAGAGTTGGGAGTGGAGGTCAGGAGTATTCTGTGTTTTCCTAGCATGCAAAAAGCCATGGGTTCATCCATAGAATATTCTATGTTCAAACCAGCTGGGACTGGTCAAGAAAAAGAAAGGAATTTAGAAGGTATAGGACAGGATTCCAGTACTTTGTGAGGTAGAAGGTTACAAGAGTGACCATCTCTTCTACCATTTCCTGGCTTAGGAAGCAAGCCCATTAAAGGGGAGAAGGCACAACTCTACTTAAGGGTCCCCAAAACATAAAAAGGGCAAGGCAAGTTGCAAGCAGAGACTGAATTGAAGAACCAAGCGGCCATTGTGGTAAGTCACTAAAATTGAACGTAACAATGACTATGATTTCCCAGTAACTGTGTCCTCAGGGAAGGTCTTCTCATAGCTTATTTAACTTCACCATTTCTAAGAGCTGTGGAATATATTGACACAATCAGAAAAAGTCTTTTCCTCCAAGCGTCTTCTTTGCCCTTTCTGAGTCTTCTTTTAGAGTTTCACAGGTAGGTAGGCACTGTATTATTTTGGGCCCCAAAATATTTTTCAGGAAATTGAGCTCAAAATATCAGCTTGTCAGACATGGTCTTAAGTTATTAGCTTGTGCGGTAAAAGCTTTGCAGAAACTGAGTGGAAATTTAGCCAGGAATTTTATTCTCCTTCCCCTATATATTTTCTTTCTTGACTTGGTGTATTTTCCTAGGACTGTGATTCACATATTTATAATTAGAGCAGAAAAAGGGGAGAAGGAGGTGATTCATATTCTTTTCCTATTCCTACAATGTTTTAACTTCTGGAATCCAGATTAACAGTGTATATATTGAGAGCCTGCTCGAACTATGGAAGAAGGAAGAAGAAGAAGAGGAGGAAAAAAAGAAAAAGAAGATGAGCTTTAAAGAAGCAGGAATTTACTGCAATTGTATTTCCAATTGCAGTATTTCCACTTTCCAGCCACAGGACATTGAAACTGAAATTGCTTGCTCCTGTATAATTCTAATCAGACTGACAAAAGATACCTTTTTGCAAGTGGAATCAGATTGAACAGAGGCATGATTGCCTAAAATAATTAGGATAAATTAACTCCCTAATGAAATCAAGCATGGAAAAAAAAACTAAAGGTAAAAATCACTGATGTGACAATAAAGAGAAGTGATCAGAATGGTGTCAGTTTATGGAAACTTAATGCTGTGTCTACATACACAGATGGCTTTGAAAGATATAAACCCTTCCAATGGCTGGATCTCACCCAACCAGTTAGTAACTGCTTGGTTGCCTGACTGAATTCAGCTGGTTTGAAAATAACCCACATGCAGCCTAGCATCATCACTTTTTTGGAACCAGTTTGTTGGGTGCTATCTTCCCCCGTCTGTATCAGCCTGAACAGTGGGATGAATGAGGATTGCAAGTTCAAACTGAGCAAAGGAAATTGGGTGAAGAAAAGAATTAGCAGACAGGCCAGCAGTCAGGGGACAAACGAGGGATGCTGGCTGACAGCTGACTCCACTTTAAGATAATCACTGAACTTGGGTAGAACAAAGAAAAAAAAAAAAAAACACAGGCAATCCTGGAAAATTCCATGTTAAAAGCTATCAAAGGAACAAAGTTTTTCCCAGGCACCAGAACTCAGGGGCAACCCTGGAAAACAGGAAGAAGAAACCCATTAGGCAACTGGATCTCTCCGTGTGGGTATTTGGCAAGGTGAGGTGATTCATCAATGACATGACAGTGCTTTCCTCCATATGGAATGTCATTTCTATTTTCATAATCCAGAAGTTTTCAGAAACAGCATTCTTGATGTGCTACTCAACTGACCTTTACTTAGTTCCAGGAGAAGGATGGAGAAGTCCACTGAGAACCAGCTGCTTATTCTAAACAGCTGGGATGGAGCTGCAATGACATAAATGTAGACATCCATTTCTCGCACCTCACAAGAGTAACGCTATTCCAAGGAAAGGCAGGGAGATTGAGTCCTTTCTAATTATCCAAGAAGCTTTTGATTAAAACCCCCACGAGTTCCTTACCCCAAAATATCACTTGTTAAATGAGTGCATGAGCCCACGAATGTACCCTGGGAGAGATGGATAGGTGGTGCTGAGTCCTAAATCTCCTATGGGGTATCCCTTGACAGGCTGCTCTTATGATTTAGGGCACCATCAGTGGCCTGGTTTGATTCATCATGTAGTGATTTATCTTTCCCAACAAGCTCTGGTTCCTGTTTTGTAACACCTCTCCATTCTTCTGCTTTGAACAGAGAAACAGGGATGAAAGCCAGGCTTTGGAACACTGGTCTAGATTTTTCCTTCCAGAGTTAGCTGCAGTAAGAGGCATAAAGAGGATAGAGAATCAATTTCAGGAGAGACTGTACCTAAGGACGAAACAAAAGGCATTTGCATCAAATATGTCACTATTATTTCTCCTTCTATCCTGTATACCATGGAAAGCCAAGGTAACATATGAACTAGTGAGTGCATTTTTCTACCTGAACATCATGATTATTTTAAGGTAAAGCTTGACTTTTCTAAAGGAAAATTGTATTTTAACGCCTAAGTACACAGATACATTAATACATTAAATCTTACATCTCTATCCTATAAGTAATCTAAATTTTGTCATGTATTATCTGTCGGCTGACAAGTCCTTATAATAAGTCCCTTTGTCATGTATTTTCTGTTTTGGCTATTATGAGTCCTGTTTTTTTAATAATATTCTGACACTATTTATTGCACTCTTCTTACAGAAGAAATGTATATGTATTAAAGTGAATCAAGAAATTTTAGGCAAATATGGATAATAATACTTCATATTTTTTCTCTTGTGGTGAAACTCATTTTTTCTACCTAGATATTTGCATAATGTTATATGGTTTCATTCTTAGAATTTGAAAGAAAATGCTCGACTATGAATGTGTATGTTTCTTAACACTAATACAACAAGTCATTTCAATCTTCAAACTCAGATGTTTTCTTCAGAAGCATATAAAGTCCTTCAAAATACTTCTGAGAATTTTAAAATTTTTTTCTCTTTGTTGTTTTTTTCCCCCCAGAAACCACTATCATTTTTTAGGTTTTGTCTTCATTTTATATCTTCCATGTCTGCTTAATTCTTCTGGTCTTTGTTAATCATTTCCTTTTTCCTGAACTGTGAGAGAGCATCTCAGATTGGTCTTCCACATCACTGTGAATTTTAATCTTGATGCTCTACATCAGTTTCCTTAATTCTTTCTGTTAATTCTTCATTCTTTCTCTTAATCTGACCTTGTTGAATCTGAATCTTATCACATTAGACCCTTCTCTTCTATTTCCTCCTTATCATTTTCATGCTTTATGGAGGCTGTGTCTTCTTGCAATTAATGTTGTCACCAAACTGTTTTTTTTTTTTTTTTTTTGGTGAGGGGGTGGATTTTTTTTGTTTTGTCTTGTTTTGTTAGTTTTTTTGTCTTTTTGAGACAGGGTCTCGCTGCACAGTTCTGGTTGGTCTTGAGCTCACTTTGTAGACCAGGCTGATCTTGAACTTGCAACAGTTCTCCTCCCTCAACCTCCAGAGTGCTGGGATTACAGGCATGTGCCACCATGCCTGGCTATTAAACTGTTTCCTAAAAGGTTCTTTTTGTTCTTGCAGTAAAGATTTCCAGAACTATGTTTTGCCATTCATGACATAAATACTCCTTTTTCCTTACTGTAAAGCATTTCTCCCACATAGCCTATGTTAATTTTTCTTCAATGCTCTTCCTTGAAAACAGGAGAGCCTATCACTATTTGGGATTTCTCATAAGATATAGTTTGAAACTGTTTTGACTCTACTCATAAGTCTCCTAAGTGCCAGGAGAGACCCTTCTTTGACCTAACCCTAAAAAAACACTGGTTTAGCATAGCTCCTTGCTCATTTACTGGGTTCTTACATGCATTCATTTCATTTTAACTTTTCATTTTCCCCCACTCCCACAGCTTGGTCCTCTGATATTGAGAAACAATACCATTTGTGTTTATTGGACAGGACTTGGATGCAGTTCAATGAGACCAAAGAGTTGATAGTGACTCAAATAAAGTAGTCATATCTTTCCAGTTCAACATTCCCTGAAGGATCAGCCACTCCCCTCCACACAGTAATTCAAAAGAGGCTCCTTGCATCTCCAACCAGAAGATGGAGAAAAGGAAAGAAAACAAAGAAGAGGCACAGAAACTTCTTACAAGCCTTGGTTGGGAACTAGCTCAATTCATATCCCCTCGTATTTCCTTGCAGACAACCAATTCAAGACCATATCTAGCTGCAAAGAAAGCTAGGAAATGCAGCTAGCTGATGTGTTCAGGGAAAATAAATAAGTACACTGTTTTTGGTGAACAAATGTACTGCAACCTTGGAAACTAGAATCATTGGTATCTACTGCTTCACAGACCACCAGATTTACTTTGTCAACATTGCAATGTCAACATTGCTTTTCTTGGTTGTAGTAGATATAACACTGGGTATTCATCTTTTCATGATGGCCCCTCTGACTCCTTCTCCTCCTGGCTATTTTTCATAAGATAGCCTGTCCACTCCAGCCTCATCAACTGGGATGTAAACTCTGTAACCAGGCCAGGCAATCGTAGACCACACTAGAAATTAATCAAGGAAAGAGACAAAGAAAGAATGAAGTGACCAACATAAACTAAACTTTTTCTTTACTTATCACCAAAGACTCTTAGATTTTTCTCTAACAACAGAAGTAAAATAAAGCAGGCTAATGTACAGATAGCTCTACATTGTCAAAATGTGGTCTTTGGGCTAGCAAAATCAGCCACACCCAAGTACTTGTGAGAAGTACAAAATTTAGGGATTTATTCTACACTGATGAATCAGAAACTCTGGGAATAAGACATAGCAATCTGTATTTTAATAACTTTACAGGTGATCTGTGATGCATTAAAGTTTGAGGATCATTGCTCTAACCAAAGTGTGTCCGTAACCCTAAGTCATAGCAAGGCACACTATACTACTTTCTAACAGCTTATTTCTTTCATAAGCAAAATATATACAGGAACTATCTGAAATTCTAATCTTGCAAAAGTAAAAACATAGAATGATGGTGGTAAAACTCAAAGCTTTAGTCTGACCTTTAAGGAAAACTTAAAATGTTGTTAAATAGGATCAGTCACAATTTTTTGCCTGTTTTTTTCTTTGAGGTTAATTATCTAATTCCCTAAGCTAAATTAAAATGTCCACTGGAGATAAGCAGAATCATAAAATATCTGACATGGAAGGGACTTCAGAGACCATCAAGTCTACCCACCCATTTTAGAATTTGGAAAACTAAGATGGAGGTTTTGTAAATAATTCTTTCAAGGTCCCAGCTCTGATTGGAGGGAGAGCCAAGAAGAACTCAAGACTCCTGATTCCTAACCCAAACCTCTTTTCACTAACATTACTATTGCCATCAGTGTTTGTGAAGCCCTCTGAAACATACAAAATGCAAAGTGGTTGCAGTATATTAATATTGAGTTGGGTCCTGATAATTTGAATTCCAAATCTAAAAGAGCCAAAGTTAAGCATGTGTGCAAATTTGCTCGCTAAGCCCTGTCCAAACGCAAATAAAAAATGAATGAACAATATTGCCTTTGAGTTGTAGAATGCTTTGGAACATTGATGTTGATATAAAAGGATGGGATGAGAAAGCATCAGGCAAGAGTCTCTGATATCTCCTTTTTATGTTTTCCTCTAAAATGCCTGTGGTATCACAGATATCTAAAGAGATGTTTTCACTGACTGTAAGAGCAATGCACCTGAAGAAAGAAAAGTAATCTATGGGTTTCATATACCTTATTTCACAAAGCCAGAAACTTAAGCATCATAAAAGAAGGTAGAAAGCACTTGTTTCCTCCCTCAGCTGTTGCAAAGGCAACAAGAAAAGCAGGTAGCAGGGACACTGTGCATAAAACAAAAAGGAAAGTGAACAGCACCTATGGTACACAAAACACTGCTGTTGCTTCCCCCTGCCTTAGCCCAAAATTCAATACTCCTTTGGATGCCTCAACTCCCAGGAACCACAGGCTGAACTGACCAGAAACTCATTTCTGAATGCAATGCCTCATGCAGCACGGCAGACCTACAACATTTTGGGGATGGAGAGCAGGCGAGGCAGTGATGATTGTGTCCCAGGTCATTGATAAATGGTCTTGGGTGACTCTGACTTGCTCTTATTTGACCAGGCTGTCTAGTGCCCAGTTGGCTGTTATACAGGCTTGGAATAGATGCAGGAGCCAGGCCCACAGACTTGACTGTGTCTTTCCCAGGGGGAACTCTCCTTCCCAGTAATATTTTTTAGAGTATGAACTAAAATAGATTTCTCTCTGCCTGAACTTTATAACTGTTTTAGCTAGGTCTTGACTTGGGGATCATTTCTTTTAACAACTTTATTGACATATAACTAATTTAACATACAACTTACCCAACTAAATTGTATCATTAAATAACTTTTAGAATATTCACAGATACATGTGACCCTTACTACAGTGTTAGAACTATTTTGTCACCTCAAAAAGATATCTGTGCCACTTGCCTGTCTCCCGTCTGCCCTGTATTCCTTTTCAGACCTAATAAGTCAGTAATCTATCTTCCCCACTCGAAGATTTCCCTGTTGTGATTCATATGAATTGAATCATATAGTTTTGGACTTTTGTAGTTAGCTTTTTTTTCACTTAGCATATTTTTTTTCTGGATAATTCACATTGTAGCATGAATCAATACTTCATTCCTTTTATTGCTAAATAATGCTCCATTGTAGAGACATACCACATTTTACTTACGCACTCATTGATTAGTGGAAATTTGGTTCTTTTTCAGCTTTTGATTATTATGAATAAGAAAACTGAAAATGTAGAATTATCTAGTCTGAGTAAACATAAAACTCAATGTTGTAATTCTGTTATTTACTGACTACTTTTACATTATTGAGTATATTAATTTAACAAATACTGAGCCACCTGCAAAATGCAAAACAAAGTGTAAGTTATTTTGAGATTATAGTTCCTAAGAATATAATGGCAATGGTAAGAAGCCCTTTAACATGATTTTTAGGTACTTCCTGTAATACAACTATGAAGGTTATATTACTAACTACATTTTACAGAGAACATAAACTCTATGAATTTAGGATTATGAATCTAGTGAGTAGAAAACAGCTTGGAAGACTTCTAGTCCAGTGTCTGCCTAAGGTACATTATTGTATAATTTTCAAAAGAAAAAAATCCTTTGACAAATTTTTCCCCTATAATGACTGAAACTTTTGCAGCCCTAGGTTCTGAATCAGAGACAAGCATATTTCCCTTACTCTGAATTTCTAACACTTCTCTATGTACCTTTTGAATCATATTATTTCTTGTCTTTTACCACCATATTTGTGTTTAGGGTTAATCTTTTTGCCAGTCGTTTATAGGAGAAAAGTTGGACCAGAAATTCTCTGAGATATCTGCTAGTCCTAAAGGTTCTATGGCATTTTATTTAGAGATGTGGAATGATTCCACCTTTAAAACAAGCTTTGTGGTTTTCTTATAAGTGGCTTCCTCTCTAGGAGACTGGGTAAAACTAATAGAAAGTCTGACCCTATGTGTTTGTGCTTGTTTCATATTGTATCTAGCTGTCCCCTCAATGTCTCATGGGCTCATAGGTGGAGCTTTTCAGTGCTGGCTAGATCTAGAGCATGTGATACTGGGATTAAGGTATATAATAACTAAATGGGTTTAGCATAGTTCTGAGTGTAGATAAGGAAGCCCCACCCTGGGTGTGGGTACCATCGATCAAAAAGCATAAAGTCTGGATAGAATATAAAGAGGGAGAGAGAAGGCAGGTTTGCTGCTGTTTGCTGCTTGCTGCCTTCTGCCTGCCTTGCCATGGACTGTTTCTCTTCTGTGACACCCCTCTGCCAGGTCAGCCTGCCTTGGAGCGAGCTGACTATAGACTGAAACCTCTACAAACTGTGAACTATAATAAACATTTCCTCCTTTTTTATTGGCACATTTTAGATAAACAGATTGATAACATTCATTATAGGGAATGGGAACCTCTACATGATATATCTTGCTTCTTTTTTCCCCATTCCTCTCCCCTCCCAGAAACTCCTCTTCCCCCTCTTATTTGCAAAAGCTTTGTTTCCATTTATTCCCTTCTGGTGCAACCACTGTGGAAATCAGTAAGAGATTCATTTGAAAACTAAAACTAGAGATTCCATCTAACCCAACTATACCCCTTCTTGGTATCTTCCTGAAATAATTAAAAGCATCATACCACAGTGATATATGTGCACCCATGTTTATAGCAGCAGTTTGTAGTAGTTAAATCTTGGAAACAGTCCAAATGCCCATCAATCAATGAATGGATAAAGAAGATGTGAGGAGATATATATATATAGATAGATAGATAGATAGATAGATAGATAGATAGATAAAATGGAGTCCTACTCTGCCATATAGAAAGATAAGCTTGAGACATTTCTAGCTAAATGTATGCACCCTGAGATCATAGTCTTATGTGAAAGTAATTGGGCACACATGTTTAAATACCACATTGTTTCTCTGGTGTGAAAAACCAAAATTGTAAATAAGGACCAAAATGTATAATAGATATTGGGAAATGAGAAGAAAATTTTCAAATGAGAAGGAGAACAAAAGAGAAGGGAGAGGCAAAAGAAGGAAGGAACAAGGAGAAAAGGAGAATAGAAGGGAAACGTTCCTTCTTTAACTTGTGGTTGCCAGGTATTTTGTGCTAGCAATGAGAAAAGTAATTAAGATAATGCTGGGTAGATCTGGAGCCACGGGAAGGCAGAGATCTACACACATCATCTACTAGGAGGGTCACTTGCTTCCTGAAGGAATAATATCCTAATAAATGGAGTCAACAGAAACAGGGAGAAGTTAGGAGCTTACGAAGTCAGATAGAGTTGGAACTAGGAAAAAAAATAGGGGTAAGTGGTCTCATGACAAAGTCTATGAATGAACTACAAAATTCTAATTTGTTTGGCAGGTAATTGGAATATAGGGCCACTATACTTATTGGTAGATATTTCCATTGATGAGTTCCATAGCTGAATGTACTGTTAGGAGGTGGGGCCTGGCTGTAGGTGGGTCACTAGTGACATGACCTTGAAGAGTCTATCCTTGGCCCCCATTCCTTCTTTGTTTCTCTGCTTCCTGGCTGCCATGGATTAAATAGCTTTCTTCTGTCATACCTTCCACCATACTGTTTCTGCCTTGGAGCCATCTGATCATGAACTAAACCCACAGGAAGCTGTAAGCCAAATAAACCTCTTCTCCTTTAAGTTGTAGGTATGAGATATTTCATCCCAGTGATAAGGAAATGACTAAAATATCTTGTTCCTTACCAAAAGACAAAGTTTAAAGTGCACACACACACACACACACACAAAACGCAGCTCACAGTTAAATGCTCTTGGCTCTTACTGAATCCAGTTTTTAGACTTCTCTTTCCAATGGCATCATTATTACCATTTTCAGTGCTAAAGCATAGTCTGCAGACAAATGCAAACAACCTAAATGTTCTCAACTGGGACAGTTTAAACTATGATAAGACCATCTCATAGGCTGCTATCAGTTCTCTAAACAGAGGTAAAGAGCTATGCATTTTTCTGGGGATATATCACACAGTGTTATATGAAACACTATCAATATAATGCCACTTATGTAAAATTGTGTGTGTGTGCGTGTTGTATAAAAGCACGATCACAAAAATAGTGAATATTTAAGTTAAAATACTTATTACAGTAAGACATAGTGCCATTAGTCTCCCTTAAAATATTACCTTTCATTTTGAGCCCAGTTATCCCTTTGCTCTTGCCATTCTATGAAGGAATTCTGGAAGTCCTCTTTCCTAAACATCTTAGTTACTCTGCCATAGCTACTTTGAAGGCCTGCATTGATTCAAAACCTTTATGACTTCATTATGCTGACATTGCGGAAGAATTCGAAGTCACATCTGGCCAGGTCTAGTGAATAAAGTGGGTAAGGACGTGCCATAATGTTTTGACAAGACTCCCTTTCCATTGGATGGCACTTGGCAGCAGCATGACTCATGATTTTGATCACACCTTGTAAGAACATTCACAAAAGAAAACTTCCAGAACTGCTTCAGACAGTGGCAGTGATTATGGGATAAGTGTACAAGGAAGAATATTTTAAGGGTTATTTGTGACAATATGCCTTTTACTGTAATAATTTTTTATTTAAACATATTTTTTGATCAGCCTTTGTATATCTGTGTAATCATGTATATATGTGTGTATATTTGTATGGACAATTTTAAGTCTGTATAATGGATATAGACTTCTTGCCTTGGAGTGTATTTGACAACATTAAAACTAACTGCAGAATAAGTAGATTTTTCAGTGTTCTTTTCTTGTTCCTGTTTTCTATAATATTGTATACCATCTGTAGTGCTGAAACTTATTAAAAGCTCAAAATTCATAAAATAGTGCTTTAAAATAATGCCATTTATTAGACACCTGCTATGTGCTAGTTACATGCATTGTCTTGTTGGAATTTCATAGCAGTTCTTGGAACTATCATATCATTATCACCATTTTTAAAGTGAGACAAGACTTAAACACATTAAGAAATTGGCCCAAGGTCATACAGTAAGTAGACAGCAGGGCTGCGTAGTAGTTTAGGACTATCTGAAACCATAGCAAATGGTCTCAATTACTGTACAGCCCTACTGTAAAGAATTTTCAACACACACATACACACACACACACACACACACACACACACATGCACGGCTAACCTGGTAGACTGTCACAGCCAGTGAGCATAATTTCCCAGGTTACCTAACCTCCAGGGCTAAAATGAGCAGATGGTTATGAATTCAGATCAGCCTCAACAAGGAATGTTTTCACCTCAAAAATCTATTCAAAACTGAGTTATTGAACCCACTCAGTGTGCCAGTGCTGGTTAATTTTATGTCAATTTGACTGGGCTAAGGGCTCCCAGATCACTGATAAAACTTTCTAGCTGAGTGTGTCTGTGAGTGAGCTGCATGTCTGTGAGCTCAAGAAATGGGCACTTGAGTCAGTAGATGAAGAAGATCTGTTCTTATCTATGTGGGTGAGCATCACACAACCCACCAAGGACCTGGATAGTACAAAAAAATTGATGAGAAAATTGTCCCTCTGTTTCTCCTTTCTTGAGCTGAGACATCTATCTTCTCGTGCCTTCAGACATCAGTGTCCTTGGTTCTCAGGCCCTTGGGCTCTAGGACTCACACCAGCGCCACCACCTCTAATTCACAGGTCTTTGGACTTGGAATTGGAGTTCCACTCTCAGCTATCACGGCTCTTGGGTCTTCAGACTCCAAATGAACTATGCCACCAGTTTTTCTGGTTCTCCAACTTACAGGAAGGATTTGTCATCCTCCACAATTGAGGGAGCCGATTCCCATTGTGTGTGTGTGTGTGTGTGTGTGTGTGTGCGTCAAGGCAAATTCTTTGACAACCCATTCACAAGAGGCAAATACTCTGCTCATATGGAGGCAGCATCTATGCCCCTTTTCCTTGAGCTAAGAAACACTGAAAACTACACTGCCTGGTTAAGTCACTAACATGATGCAGCTTCTTCCAACTTACTCACCAAAGCCTTTTTAGAGCAAGCAACCACCCAGGGGCCGCCCTGACTGAGGGAGCACAGCCACACAGAGGTGCTCCAGCTGACTGCCCCAGCTGAGAAATAGCATTGACCCTTGAGTGACAATCCGTCTGACAAATCACCTCCGGTTAGTGAGTCTTCTCAGATGAGACCCAGACACCATGGGTTAAAGACAAGTTAATTCTGTATAATTCCTAACCTCTAGAATGCATAGGCATCATTAGATGGTTGTTTTATGCCAGTGAATTTTGGAGTGGTCCATTATACAGCAAGAGTCATCAGAACAGATAGATATAGATACGTGTCCTTCTCTGTTCCAACTCCACCAGCTCATTCCTTCACTAGCTATCAATTTCTCTGAATCCTTGCTAGTTGGAGTTGAGCCTTAGGGATATTTGGACAGGGTTTCTGGATCTAATCTCTTTTCCCATAAAGCTAGCACAAGCTGTAAGCTCCCTGGAGGCAGGAATGAATGTATCATTTTGACAGTTATAGCTCAACACTGGTGACAGAGCCGGCAACACATGAATAGGCTGTTTTCAGTTCTCTGTCACATTAGTGAAGCCATTCTAGAACTTGGTGTCTTAACAAGGGGTCAGCAAATTATGATCTACAGGCAAATCTGGTCTGCCATCTCTCTGTGTAAATAAAACACTATGAGAATATGAGCATACTCATTCATGCACATATTGTCTACAGCTGCTTTTGCTCTATAATGGCAGAGGTGAGTAGTTAACAACAAAGACCATTAAGCCTCCTACAGAGACTTTAAAATGTACTACCTGGCTCTTTCCAGTGAAAGCTTACTGATGCCTGGTTTAATGCACTCATCTGACAGCTTGGCTGGTACCAGAACATCAAGATAGTTCCACTGAAATATCTGGGACCATGAGGCAGTTGGTTATGATCTCTCTCTCTCTCTCTCTCTCTCTCTCTCTCTCTCTCCTTCTCCCTCACACTCTCCCTCTCCCTGTCTGTCTCCTTATCTCTCTCTCTCTTCCTCCTTCTCTCCCTCTCACCCTTTCAGTCTCTCCCTCTCTCTCCCTCTCTTTCTCTCTGCCTCTCTGTGCCCCTCTCTCTGTCCCTCTCCCTTTTCTCTCTCTCCATTCCCTCCTCCCTCTCTCTCACCTTCTCCCCCTCTTTCTCTCCCTCCTTTCTCCTTCCATCCCTCCCTTTCATCATTCATTAGCCCATCACAAATTTCCTTATTAAAACCTCAATTCCAAGTGAGACATCAAAAACAAAAACAACTGAGGGTGGGGGTGTAGCTCAGTGATAGAGCACTTGTCTAGTGTTCTAGGCCTTGAACTGTATCTCTAGTAGCACACACACACACAGTAGAGGCTAACAAGCAAGGCTCTTAGCATGCAGGTCCAAAACCTACACAGCATCACTTCTGCATTCTGGCCAAGATTAAAGGGGGTACTCTTTGCTCCTGGTTGGAAAGAGTGGCCTGGATGATTAAAAAGGCCCAGCAAAACACACAGCAAATACTTCCTGGCTGAATGCAAGTGAGTTCATCAAGGCATCCCAGTGGAAAGAAAAGGAGAAAGTAAAAAGCAATCCTCGGCAGGGTATTTCCTGACTCTCCATATGGGGAGGCACGGTCTTCACAGCTGCCAACACCAAGAGGGGCCCAGTGAATGAGAAGAAAGGCACAGTTTCCTGTTGAGTTCAGAAAGACAGAAATCAAGAATGTCATCAACGAAGTCATTTGGGGATTGGAGGGGCTGAAGGAGTGACACAGAGAAGAGATTAGATAATGAATCTACCCAGAAGGAGAATAAACTAAAAAACCAGCAGATTGGTAGGTTAACACCAGACAAGACACAGTAGGGATTGATAGGGAGGCAAAGCAATGAGCTTTTGTGCGTGTCTGCGGCACATGGCTGATTACCTCCATGGGCTTCTATGGTACTGGTCATGTGTCATGCCAGGTAGCCAACCTCAGCAGATGTGAAACCACAGGCTTCTGAGCTCGGTCATGACATCTGATCCACCCTAGTTAGCTAATGGGCTTGGAGGTACTCGTTACAATCCAAGCAAGGAACATGGTGGCAGTCTTCAATCACAGCAAGCAACAAAATACTGCAATGAACAAAACCAGCAGTGCAGCAGGTGGAAGTGATTGGGAGAACAAATGATTCCTCTGCATTATTTAACTTACTATTGTGAAGAAGTCAAAATTTATCAATTTCACCAGAGAGAAGACTAAAGCTTAAAGATATTAAAGAATTTTCCCCACATTCATGCAGCTAGCCTCCGAGGTCAGATTTGGGTTTGACTCTGCCTAACTTTACAATACCTCATCTTGCTACCTTGTAGAACACATACATTTCTACACAAGGCAAAGATAAAAATTATGAAACCTTGTTTGTCTACAAAAATGTGCCTTGAAATATGCTTTATGCAATATTAGTATCTTGATTTTATCCTTTAAAATAATGATTTCAAGGTAAGTAATTGTGAGGCCTGATGGTTGGTAGAGGCCCCTTTGAAAGTCACATGACCATTTGTATATTTAAATAGAAGTCTCTGATACCCAAACCCTTTTCTGTGCACTATTTCCTGATACCTAGAAGAGCTCTTTTTCTGGGGAACATACTTTAGAAAAGGTCCAGGAAAATGAAGCAGTGAGGGAGCGCTATTTTTACGATCTCATTAAGCATAACCATAGAAAACACACTTGTGTGACCATGTTAGCTTTCTGTCATGATAACAAATACCTGAGATAATCTAATTAAAAAGAGAAAAGGTTTATTTTGGCTCACAAGTTTGGAGGTTACAGTTCATGCACAATTAACTGGCCTTGTTGTTTTTAGGCCTGTGTCAAGGTAGCACATTATGGCAAGAGCGTGTGATAGAAAATCAGGTATGGTGGCACACAAATGTCACCCCAGCACTCTGGGAGGCTGAGGCGGAAGAATGGTAAGTTCAAGCCCAGCTTTGGAAAGTTAGTGAGACACTGTCTCAAAATGTAAAAGAGGTCAAGATGTGGCTCAGTGTGAAGGTTCTGGGTTCAATTTCTCAGTATTGGGCAGAAAAGGATGAGCACTTGTGGGTCAGAATCATTCTTTTTGTGACCAGGAAATAAGACAGGGAGGAAGAAGAAGAGGCAGAATTCCATTATCCCCTTCAAGTGCAGATCTGCCTTTGAAGACTCCTGCTAGGCCCCATTTCCTAAAGGTTCCACCACCTCCAAATAATACCATTCTGGGGAACAAACCTTTAACCCATGGGCTTTGGGGGTCATTCCAGAGCCAAATGATAGCAGTAAGCACTAGAATTTGGGGCAATCCAGTGGAGGCTGAAGTAATTTAAAGACAAATTATTAGAGGTCTTCTTCTTCACAGTCTTAAGTTTATAAACCATGCTGCTGTGCTAAATTAAAATATTTAAAAACCCATAACATATTAAATAATGGACCTCACTGGCCTCCCTAAAATGGCTATAGGTGTCACATTAGAGGTACAGAGTTGCAGTGAGTACCCCACTGCTCTGGCATTTTGTAGAGATGCATCGCAGTTTTGACCCAACTGACTTGGCCTGTGGTTGGGTGGCTATGGGTTCATTTCTCCTATTAATTTCAAAGGTTACCCAAAAAGTCACCATCTTTTTACCTTGCCATGGGTACATCATCCCAGTAGGTCACCACTGAAATGATAGTTATTCGTACATTATTGGTGGGAACATTAGCCACAAAGCCACCATGGAAAGCAATGTGGCAGTTATGCCAAAAATTAAAAATAAAATTACCAAGTGGCCCATCAATCTCCCTTCTTGGAAACTGAAAAGAAAAACAAAAGCAGGGTCTTAAAGAGGTATTTGTACTCCATGTTCATAGTAGCATTATTCATAAAATAGGTAAAACAGGCTATTATGGTTAGTGTCTGGATATCTCCCAAAGTGTCATGTCATCATGAGGGCAGGTTTCTAGAATTTGTGATTGATTCATGGTCCAGTTCTGGGATTATGGGTGTGAGTGTACACTCACCCAAGGGTAAGTGGCCCTCATACAATACAAGGGACAGAAAGAGTCTTCTCTCCATGCTCCTCCCTTTTTGCTGTTGTTGCTTTTACTGTTTTCTGTCTCCAAGAACTGTTGCCCTCTACCATGAGCCACCTTGCCTTGGACCCAGCAGATTATGGACTAAAACCTCCACAAATTGCAAGCTAAATAAATCTTTCCTTTCTTAATTTTGGGTTTTGAGTATTTTGTCTCAGCCATGAGAGAAAAGTAACCAAGACACAGGCCAAGTGTCCACAAAGGAAGAATGGATAAGCAGACTATTTTGTGTGTATGTATGCATAGAATTTATGTATATGTATGAATACATGCATGCACATGCAACATAAAAGCATATAAATGAGAATATTACACAGCCTTAAAAAAGAATGGAAATTCTGATACATGCTACAACATGGGTGAACCTTGATGACTATTCTAAATGAACTGAACCAGTCACAAAAGACAAAAACTACTTAATCCACTTACATGATGTACCTAGAGTCGTCAAATTTATGGAGACAGAAAATAGTATGCTTTTTGTCAGGGACAAGAGAGAAGGGAAATGAGTTATTGTTTAGTTTTATGCAGAGTTTCAATTTGGGATGATGTGAAAAGTTCTGGAAATAGAAGGCAGTGATGGCTACACACCATACACTTAAAAATGTCAAAGTGGTAAATTTTATGTTGTTATATTTCCCCACAAGAGAGAGAGATTTCAAGGAGGGGCTGGAAACGGTGGCCCCATAGTGCTTCATTTTGCATTTACAAAGGGAAAGAGGTTGCCTGGAATTTAAGACCTTTCCTTCCACTCTGGCGCCTGCGCCTGGAGCACCTGCAAGAGCAGGCACTGTGCGCCTTCAGCTGCTCTGCTCAGGAAGGGCCTGCACCTTGCACAGCAATGGCAGCTGCAGCTGGTTAATTAGCTGTCACCCAATCCTCCATTCACAAGGCCAGGAATTAAGATCCCACACCTCTAACTTACCAGGGCCCCTGTGGTCTTTCTCATCCTACAGAGAGGAAGGGGTTGTAGATTTCAGGCTTAACAAAAGAGCCAGTTTAAGCAGCAACAAAGAATTGCTTCAAGCCTAATGAAAACCAGATACTGGAAGAAACAAGAAGCCCTGTCTCTCCTTTCTATTTCCTTTCCTTCTTCTTCTTCTTCTTTTTTTTTTTTTTAATTTTATTTGTGGAGAAGGTGAGATAGGGACTTATGACACCCAGCTCTGGACGGGAAGCCAGGATGGGTCATCTCCCAACACATTCCGAGTTCTCCTGCCTCTGCCTCTGCAGTGTTAATTGGTCCTCCACCCCTAAGCCTGCTGATCCTCCCCGCTGTTTGTCATCTCTTTATAACTTCCTCCACTTCAGGCCCTGCTGGGAGTAAAGAACATTGCAGAAGCAGTAGAAAGATGAAAAGATGATGAAGAAAGCAGCAACAAGTGCCATTTTACCCTTATGGAAAAGAAGGAGGGGAGAGAGGGCCAATCATTTTAATGAATTTGTGTTGAAACAAGCACACTCAAGCATCTGCAGATCACCTTTTACAGTGGTACAATAGCTCTTGAAAACACCGTATTTTTGTGCATCAAGAGTAATATAACATCTGGGTGTGGTGACACAGTCCTGTAATCCCAGCACCCTGAAAAGCTGAGGCAGGAAGATCATAAGTTAGAGCCTAGTCTGGGCAACTTGGTAAGACTCTCTCTCTCTCAAAATAAGACTTTTAAAAAGCACTGAGGATGTAGTTTAGTGCAAAGGCTCTGGGTTAAATTCCCAGTACTGCCAATAAAATAAAATAAATTTCTACAAATAAATATACCTTTTAACCCAGTATCTCCACCCAAGGGATTGTTTTCTAAAGAAATAAGAGGCACCAAACAACCACATGCATCCCAAGAAAGAATTCAGAATTGCCTGTCATATTGGGGAATCGCAAACAATCTAAATATCTAGGGTTAGAGGAATGGTTTAGTATTCTATAAGAGATCAGTTTGATGATGGTGAAGACCATATTGCATTATAGAAATTTCCTGGAAAAGCACTCATTAAGAAAGGCAGCTTAAACATTTAGTGTACACTCTGACTGTAAATATAAGACTTTTCAACATATATAGGTTATACAGGGAAAGGAAGGGATGGTGGGAAGTAAAGAGACTTAGCCAAGCAAACACAACACCTTAAACTGGGCACAGTGATGTGCACACCTGTAATCCCAGTCACTCAGGAGGCTGAAGTAGGAGGATCAGAAGTTTGAAGTCAGCCTGGGGAACTTAGTAAGAATCTGTCTCAAAATTCGAAGAAGTTTTTTAAAGCCCTAAGGTTGCAGCTCAGGGGTAGAGGGCTTGCCTAGGATCTGTGAAGCTCTGGGTTCAGTCCCCACCACACATGCATGCACACACGCACCTTAAAGGATTGACATTTCAGATGCCTCACCTTTTACCGAGCTAAGAAATGCAAGAAAGCATAAAAATGTGACATTGGAGAAAAGAGGTTGATGGCTCTTCAATAAGTTTAACAAAATTATGATACAACCCAGCAATTCTACTAGCAGGTTATAGTCCAAAAGAATTGAAAACATGTGCCAAACAAAAACCAGTACACTGTTGTTCACAGCGGCACATTCACTGCAGCCAACAAGTAGAAAAACTCAAATGCCTATCAACAGATGAATGGCTGAACAAAATGAGGCATAACCAGACAATAGAAAGGAGCAAAGCATTGAAATGTGGAACAACACGGAGGAACTTGAAAGCATGATGCTAAGGGTAGAAGCTCAGCGCCAAAGGCTTCACTTATTTGAAATTTCAAAAATACGCAAATTCATAGATTACATGGAAAACCAGTTAGTGGCTACCGGGGCTGGGAGAAGAAAGGAATGTGTTTAGTAGACCTAGTCTCCTTTGGGAGCAACAAAAATGGTTTGGAGCTTTATAATATTTGCACAACACCATGAATGTGCAACATACCACTGCATACACACTTTTGAGTGGTTTCAATGGTAATATTGATGTTACACACATTCTTCCATGAAAGTACAAAACTGAATCTGTGCCCTCCGGGAGTTGATGACTTCATGTCCAGAAAGTTGATGACCAAGCTGAAAGATAACAGTAGTAGCTATTGTTACAATCACAATGCCCAGCATAGTGCTGGAGACTAGATAGGTATTTGTGGGAAAGTGGGCGCGAAGGAAGAAACAGGGAGGGAGGGAAGGAGGAAGTGGCAAGGGGTCGGCGGGGGGGCGGGGGCGGTCTGGCTTACACATTCACTGCACTGAGTGAGTTCTTTGTACAAAATACACCTTAAAGCCACATATTTTTTTTGGGTAGTTCAAGGTTGTGTTCACATCTACCGTTTAAAGAATGCTGTTGTTGAAATCATAGCAAAGCCACACTCCACTCTGCGAAGTGCTGGCCCCTTGATTTACATAGATAAGCTGCCCTGCTGCAAAAGCATGCAGGATGTCATATCACATGCACTTGTCAATACTGGCCCATGAGAACTACAAGAGACACATCCGGATGAGAAGTTATGCTTTGGACAGAATACACTGAACTAGAAAGAATACATGTAGGAATAAGCCAAATAAATGAAAACTCTTGGCAGCGAGCCTGGCTTAGGGTATGTGTTGAATAACTACACTGAACCTCCACTTAAATGAAACTCAGGAAGCTACTGGTTCCAGGTAGGGTGATTTAAATAACTTTTTACACAGATCACTCAGCCATGCCCTGACTCAGTTTTGTTCATTTGTGACTAGAGGTTGCTCTTCAAGAAGGCTTTGACTATTCCTTTGAGACCTAGTACACAGTAGGGAAGATTGGCTAAAAACAGCACCTCCAGGCTCTCTAGTTCTGGTCCTCACTTTGCCTAAAAACTCCAGTCCATCACTGGTTAGCTAAACAGGCATTTTAAATATAACTTGGCATGAAGAAACTCTTGAATCTGCTCACAAGCCTGCTCCTCCCACTTGTCACCCCTCAGAAGGTAATGCCACTATCTACACAGCTGCTCACATCAAAAATCTAATATTCCTGAGTCTGCCATTTTTCTCTTTATGTCACCCTTTACATCCATCAGCAAAATAACCATGAACATCATGTCTATCTGCATCCATTCTCCATACTGAATTTGCAAAGTTATGTTTTAAAGTATTAGACAAGAGGAGTGGAATAAGGGGGATGGAGGTATAAGGGCAGTTAATGCAGGAGTGAATATGATCAAAACACATTACACACACTGAAATCCCTCACAAATGTGAAATGAAAGGATAAGGTGTGACAAAGGGGGATGTGACAGGAGGAAGTGGTTAAAGCATGTTATGTGCATGTATGAATCAGTCTAAATGAAACCCATTAACCTGCATAACCAATATGCACTAATAAACATGTAGAAAAATTAAATATAGGCATGCAAGCCTTATCATAAAAAAATAAATCTAATGGTATTACTCACTTGTCATAGTAAGAGGGTTCTGACAAAACCAACTCCTGCCAATGCTAGCCTGATGTGACCCCGCCTCTTCTTCTTCTCAGACTATTTCTACCCTGCTACCCATAGCTTCCACAGTTCAAGCACAAGGCCTGGCTCCTTCTCTTGCCAGGGCCTTTGCACCAGTTCCTATTCTCTTTCCCTCTCTCTCTCTCTCTCTCTCTCTCTCTCTCTCTCTGTCTCTGTCTCTGTCTGGCTGTCTGTCTCTGGCTGTCTCTCTCTCTAAATAAGCTTTACCTTCTTGGCTCTTCACTTACTTTCTGATTGCAACCAAAATTTGCACCTCAGATTTCATCATCTCACTCTATTTTAATATCTGTATAAACACAAAATATTTCCATTTACTTGTTGGATTCCTTCAGAGGACTTCAAGTGTCATGAGAGTAAAGATCTTTTTTTTCTGTTTTATTGACTGCTTTATCTCCAGCACCCAGAACAATGACTAGAGCTAGTAAATACAGCAGTTATCTGTTGCTATTGCTGTGTAACAAACAGTCTCAAAGTTCACCAGCATAAAACAACAAAAATTAACTTTCTTAAGCAGTTGTTATGAGTCAGAAATAAGGAGCAGCTCTCCTGGGTGGTTCTAGTTGTTGTTTCATTAGACTGCTGTCAAGGTATCAGCCTGGAACTAAAGTCATCAGAACATTTGGCTGAGCCTTCCAGGATGCCTCACTCACATTAGCTGGTGGCAGGATGTTGATCCTAGAGAGACCAAGACAGAAGACTCAACATATTTTATGATACACACTTGGAGCCACAACCTGTTGTTTTAAAATATGCTATTCATTATGTAAGTTATATGCAACCAATTCACTATTTACTAGTCACATACCCTATTTGCACAGGAAGACTTCTTCCTGAAATGTACCAGCAGACAAGGATCACAGGGGCCATCTACAACACTAGGTGTTCATCAGTGCATATAGGTGAATAAATTCATGATTAATTAGTACAAAGAAGTCAGACTGCTCACATATAAACTCTGTGTCTGACACTTGCTAGCTGTGTGGTTTGGGTGAGTAACTTAATTATTACAACTCTCTGTCTACTAATCTATAAAAGGTTGCTATTGTAACTGTTAAATTATATATTCAGTATAAAAACACTTAACCTGATGTGAAGCATGTAAGTGCTCAATAAATGTTGGCTGTTTTTATTATAGCTATTATTAATGTCTTGGTCACACTTTCTTCATGAATACTTACTGTAAGAGTTCATCCTTCAAGGAAAGGGAAACTCACCTATAGGAGAAAAAAACATTTAAAACATTTACCTGTGCCAGAAAAAAAATTAATTAAAGATTAGAAGCAAGATAATTGGCAATAGACTATTTTAAGATTCCTTCAAACGGGACTGTCAAGGACAAGGAAGAGAACTGATATTTGAGGAAACCAAGTCAACATGGCAGGAAGAACTTGCTTGGTCATTCCATGTACCCAGGAAGAAACAGAAAATCAATACTACTGTTAGAATATTAAAAAGCCAGAACTTTTAGAAATTCATAAAAGAAAAAGACTAGATGGGCATAATCTTACATTGCTGATAGTAATGTCAGATGATAAAGTCTTTGGCAGGGGCACATTGGATGCAAAAAAAAAGGTTTTTAAATGTATATGCTATTTGAATTGTTCCTGTACTAGGAATCTATCTTGAAGATATATATTCAAACATGCACCTAAGAATTGCTTGTGTGTATTTGCATATATTTACATTTTCCTACAATTGCAAAACAGTTAGACATAGCCAAAAAGTCTAGGAATAGTCATTAAATGAAAGAAACACTATGCACACATGAACAATTATAAAGAATCCTCATGTACACTAATATGTAAATTATTTTAATTACCTTATTATTTCTTATGTATTCTTCATAGTTAAAGCCAGATTAACAAAGAAAGAAATTTTCAGAACACTCAAAGAACACAGCTCAACCTACATAAAAATAAATTCAGATGCTATACCTAAACAAATGTGTGTGCACGAATGTATTGAAAAAGTAGGAATTTACAAACTACCTTATTAAGTGTGACATGTCATTCAGGTCCAATCAGGAATAAGAAATCACAAAAGTTATTTGTTCTGAGATAATGTAACAAAAATAATTTTTAAATTAAGTACCAAATTATTAACTAAGTAATTAGAAGTTTTCACTAAGTGAGCAAGTAAAAGAAGCAGTGATCACCCTTAGGCTACAGGAACAATAAAAAGAGACTAGAATTATTAAAATTTAGAAAACTTTCAGGAAGGTCTTTGGGGCTGGGACAGGAAAATGGCTGGCTGCAAACTGGATTCAGCTGTTACCACAAAAAGGAACTGCCACTGCTGAGATAAAACAGAGTTGTTTAGGTGATACTGGCTGGAACAGAAATCATAGGAAGTCATAGGCAACAGATAGGAAATCCAGAGGAAGTTGGCTAACAGAGAAATCCACAGGATTTCTTTCTCCAAAAGATCCACAGGAAGTCCACAGGAAACTCCCAGGAGATCCACAGGAAGCATAAAGAACACCACAGGAAATGCACAGAAAGGCCACAGGAAATGCATAGATGGTCCACAAAATGTCTACAAGAACCAGAGAAATTGACAGGAAGGAAGAAGTCTCTACTTCCTCCTCTCACTTGTAGTTCAACTCAAGTCCAACTTTGACAGAGCCCTACAAAGCCAAATAATGTATACAGGGTCTCTGCTCCAAGGTTGCAAGGCCTAAAAACTGGAGTCGGTAACACCATGCAGGGTCAGGAGCCTACTGGTGAGAGAACTTCATGAGGTCACATTGATAAGACTTTGAGACAAATACATCAGGCAGATGCATTTGTGATCTCAGGCAGATGTGACAAACAATTACCTCCAATGTGATTTGTGGGCTACAACGCAACAGCAAGGTAGAGTAGGAAGTTAGTAATTCAACTACTAGTGGTAACACTGCTCAACTCAAAATAGCATATATTTCCATTTCCATGAAGCAAGAAGAGTTCTTTATGTTTAATTTTTATTGAACTGTGAAATGAGATTTTAACTGTAAGTGTCCCATTGACATGCTCAGGAGGTTCTGTCTCCTGAGTGTCTTTAAGACTGTCCCCATGCAGTGTCCCCCACAGGCAAGAGCACACAATTCTGTTGAGACAAAACCTTTTTCCTTAAAAGTTTCCTGAGGTTTTATCCTATGATTTTTTTTTAATCTCATTCATCTCATTATCTCAGAAAGTCCCATTCAGTATCAGTATCAGTCTCAGTTGTTCCCCAAAAAGCGTGTCAAAATTAATAGAGCTTTCAGGGTAACCAAAGTGTCATTCTGGCACTAAAGGCCAATAAATGTTAGGGAGGAGGAGAGAATATATAAAGATAAGGCTTATAGTTTCATTTTTCAAAGACACCTGAAAAATCTAACTGGAATTAAAGTAAATAAACAAAAAAAAACAGGTGTTTGCACATGTTCCATAAAGCAATGGAACTGACATGCATCAAAATAATGATACTGTATGAGTCTGCATGTTGAGTTTGAGTGTAGAATTCCGTCCATTTGCTTTTTTGGAAAGAAACCTCAGTCTCATCCACACCACGAAGACTAGAATCAATGAAGAGCTATATAAGAACAATAGAAAGAGTTCTGTTGATCTTTCCAAGGATACTCTCCTGGTCTAAGATTTGAAAATTAATATCCAGAAAAAAAGAATCTATCCATGGTCATGCAGTGCTGATAGACTGAGTTAGAACTAGTACCTAGATCTTCCAGTTTCCTAGTCTGCCCATGGCCCTACAATGCTTTTCCATGTCAGTAGATATGTATGAAACAAGATAGACAACATTAAATGTCTCCAGCAGGTCATGTATTAGGAAGAAATAATTAATAATCCATTTAGAACAGAAATTAAAACCCAAAAGCAAGTTCAAGGAATTAAAGATGGCTTCTCAACTTTCTTCAAATAATGGGTTCTATTAAACAGATTTTCTGAATTCCTTCAGGACTACAGGAATGTAGTTCAGGGTCAGAAACTGTGACAAAATAGATCTAATTAAAAGACTGGTCAGAAAAACAAGACTTTGATTGGAGGGTTGTTGCCCTAGAAGAAGGAAGAAAACAAAGGAAGTAAAACAGTTAGTTATGTGTTACCTAGGAAAGGATAGGAAAAGAATACTACCAGTTTTGTCAGAGACAGGCTCAGGAGAATAAAAATTATTAAGATAGATTAAATTATTGGCTGAGTTGAATGTGATAAATCCCTATGTCTGCTGGGATAATGTCAGTTATCAAAACAAATCTCAAAACTTTAGTGCTGAATAATCTCTCATTTATGTAAAATTCTCATACAGACATTCCTGGTGAATGTATAACTTCTCTCTACCTGGTGATTATGAGTCTGTTATGGCTTGCACCTAAAAGTCCCTCCCAAAGTTTCATGCAGTCATAGGTGGGGGCTTCTCAGAGGTGGCTGGATCCAGGATATATGCTGCTGGGATTAAGGATATGATGCTGGGATTGATTCATGGTGTGATGTTGGGATTAAAGATGAGAATGCTACCCACCCTAAAGGTAGGTATCTTGGGTAAGATATAAGGGACAAAAAGAGTTGTAGTCATGTCTTTTCACTTGCTTGCTTTTGCTCTCTTCTGCCTGCCATGAACTGTTTCTCTTCTGTGATCCCTTTCTGGCATGTGCCCCTGCCCTGGAGTCAGTCAACTATGAACTGAAACTTCTTCAAACTGTGAGCTAAGTAAGCTTCCCCTTGTACAAGTCTGTGTTAGGTATTTTCTCTCAGCAATGAGAAAAGTAAGAAATACAGAATTTGGTATCAGAGAAGTGGGGTCATTCCTATGACTGTACCTGACCATGTGGTTCAGGATCCTTTTTGGGACTGGCTTGTGAGAAGAGTTTGGACAGGTTCAGAGATTCCACCTAAAAAGACACCTTGGAATGCCTAAGGCTGTACTTGATGGGAGATTCAGCTCAGAGCTCAGAAGACCAGAAGGCTGACAGAAATGTTTCTGGTATGGAGCAGTCTGGGGATTTTCTATTGTGAGGAATGACTGCATTGGTTATTAGACTTCAGATGATGTGTGTTATGGCTTGGCAGAAAGTTTGTCTGCATTACGCTGTTCTCCAGAGACTTTTCCTGAGACTGAGATTAGGGATGGCAGACTAACTAATCTGACAGAAGAAATTTCAAGATGGTCTAACGTTGAGATGGTGGCATGGTCATTGTTTGGGACATTTAGCTAGATTTATGTTGAGAAGAGCAAAAAATCCAGAAGAATTATTTAAAATGTTGTGAATTTGGCTCAAAGGAGGCTCCAGTAAAGCTGTGGACTGCATAGGTAGAGCAGAGGAGATCTTGATTGCTGAGAAAGAACAGGGGAATAGAAAGGATGGTCTGAGGACATCACAATAAGCAGCAGGACTTCACCCTTTGAGAAGAGAATTGTAGACCACCATCTTCCAGAATGACAGTAGCCAGGGAAGCTTTTCATAAGGATTTGGTTCATAGGCATTTGACCCCTACCACCAAGATACAAAGAAGGTTGGCTACTGTTCCAACTGGCAGCAGACCCTGGCATCATCCACACGGTGCTGGTTTTAGGTGCATGCAGAATGTAAGAGTTGTGGGGTCAGGAAGGTTTTCACTCAGATTTCAGAAGAAGACTTTGGGAGGCCAGGGAGCATGCCCCTGAGAGGGCAGTATGTAATGCTGTGAGTGTGAAGCCAAAGGTACAGTGGAGACCCCAGAAATTTGGAGAATCCAGGAACATATATCATCTGAGAAAACTGAAAAGAGGGAGTAGAACTGGCCCAAGAGAGAAAACATGGGAGCTATAACTAGCAACAGGGCCATAAAGCCAGGCTATCCAAGTTCTTTGGAGTACACAACTTGCCACAAATTGCCTTGCATGCTGGACATGGAACTATAGTTCCATGACTTAATGTTTGCCCTGCTGGATTTTGAGCTCACTTTATTTCCATTCCTTTCTATCCCTCTCTTTGTACCTTTTGGAATGGAAATGTCTATTTTACACCATTGTATGTTGGAAATGTTTAACTTTCTTTTCATTTGTACAGAGACTTGCAGCTAAGATTTTCCCTTAATTCTCAGAGGATACTTGGCACTTGGATTTTTCAGCAATGTTGAAATTGTTAGGATTTTAGTAACTCTTAGAGATGGACTAAATGCCTTTTGCATAAAGGGATGTACATGAGTATTTTGGAGGCCCAAGAAAGAATGTTACAGTTTGTGTTTACATGTTCCCCCAAAGCCTCATGCAGTCATAGGCAGAGCTTTTTGGCAGTGGCTGGGTCCAGGGTTTGTGATGCTGGGATTGATTCACAGTGCATTTCTAGATCAAGGGTTTGAGTGCTACTCACCCTAAGGGCATGTAGGCTAGGTAAGATAATAGGGACAGAAAGAACTGAGGTCATGTCTTGTCTCTGGCTTGCCTTTGCTGTTTTCTGCCTACCATGAACTGCTTCCCCTCTGCAATGCCACCCTGCCCTGGAGCCAACCGACTAAGAACTGAAACCTCTACAAACTATAAGCTAAATAAATCTTTTCTCCCTTAACATATGGGTGCTGGGTATTTTGTCTCAGCAATAAGAAAAGTAACTAAGACAGGGCCCCTGGTGATTATGGACCATTCTATCTTGTGGACTTACCATCTCCTAAGGTCTTTGAGTTTTTTGGCTTTAGCTGGTGGAAAATGAAAAAGACATTGGAGGCAGCATATCCCGTTCTTTAAAATCATGTTCAGGAATTATATACATCACTTCCACCACCATATTTTCACAAAAATAAATCATAACATCCAAGTGGATGCTAGGTAACTTTTAAAAATCAGGAACCTAATAATTATGAAGTGGGAGGTAAAACCATGAAAAGGGAGATACAACTGTGAAATGCAAGGTACTTCAGTGACATGTGCTCCTGCACTGTTCCTACAAAGTCTTCACTAAAGTCTGTTATTTCTCAAAATTCTGAGAAGTTGATTGAATTCTTTGGAGAGAATCTGAAATTCTGTGAATGGAGTGGATTGAAAAAATGAATCTGTCCAAGGAAAATAAACCATTGTTCTATATGTAGTATAATTATACTATATTAAGATTGAAGTTTTGATAGAAAGAGGGAGAGACTTTACTCTAGTGGAGAAGTGGGTAGAAAGGAGAAAAATGTAGAATAACTTAGGAACTGGCCTGGTTTTGAAGATAGGACACAGGACCAGAAACGGATGTTGTGTTTTAAAAATTCTTCCAGGACTCTGCCTTCTGATCCTGCAGTAGGATTGTATTTCTGAATCATCCATGTCTGAATGGAGCTGCATACCTACATTTCACCACTGAAATGAGAATAAAAGTAATGTGTACCAATTTCAGGTTAAGCACTTAATTTCTGGTGAAAACACACCCAGGCTCTCTATCTTCCAAAATTACCTATAATGTTCAAGATGGTAGATATTCTCCCTGTTTGAGTTGTTGGCTGATTATAATGAACAGAGAAATACTGCTGATCCACAAAGGACATGTAGTGAGGAAGCAACTAAATTCTGTTGTTTCTGGTCACTGGGATTTGGAATTTGTTTGTTATTGTAGCATAAACTAACCAAGCTGACTGATACAAAGGATACTGGGAAAGCAGGATAAAAATGCGCAGTTTCCATATCAGAGGGAAAAGTACAATATAGAGTAGGTAAGTGGGTATTCTTTCCACTTTTCATAGCAGAGCACAGCAACTCCAGACATTCTGCATTAAAACAATACAGAAACAGAATTCATCTTACCTACTAAAATGGAAAGAATGTATGTTTGAGGATCAATAAACATGTAAAACAACCATCTTTGAATGGAATGCTGTGATCAGAACACCACCACTGGTAATCCAGATCATCGCAGTGGCTACCATCAGACATCTCGGCAGATGCTTTGAAGCATGAATTCTAACTGATCTTTTTCTCTGTCTCACTTGTGTCTAGATGCAAATACCCATGAAAAGACATTCAGTTGACTGATTAAAGGTCATAAGTCACAATATTGCCAACAAAGTCAAGATGCAAGATCTCTTTTTTTAGAGTAGTACACTACAGTCTTCTAATCTCACATTAATAAGAGGGCCATCCAATGCAGAATATAGAATTGGATGCTAGAAATCAAAATTAAAAATGACAAAGACCTCAACAACAACAGCAACAAAAATAACATGGGTTTGTTTTGACCTGATTCTCACTCCCATCCCTGCTGTATTTTTCTGCAACTGGAATTCTCGGCCTCAGATTTACCTACAATATTCTTTTACTCTAACAGCCAATGTGGCTAAAACGAGAATTCTGTGTTTTCAACCTGCTGGAGTAGAAACACAGATTTCTTGACCAAAAGTTTCATGACCTACCTTAAGAAAGTATTGTCAACAAATAAAGTAAAGTATGCCAACAGATAAAGTCCTTCTTATTTTGAAACGGAGGCCCAGTGTATCACAATACACTTAATTCCTCTAACCGCAGGCCAAGTAATTTTGAGTGAGTCAACTTTCTAAGCCTGGATTTTTGCACTGTAAAGTAAGGTTAACAATCCCTGTCTTATGGGTTGTTATGAGAAGTAAATGCAATAACAAGGAAAAAGATCTGGCAAACTGCCTGGCACATACAAAGGCCTCAAATATGAGAGTTTGTTCATCCTTTGTAAAAGTTTATTAGCTAGCTAGGGCAACCAGACACATTCTGTGAGCTGAAAAGGAATTTTAAAACTATGCTATCTAAGAATTTTTAAAACATATATAGTTGTACCATTACCCTTTATAAACATGTGATGTTATGGCTTAAATATTCTTACCAAAACTAATCTTGAAATTTAATCCCCATTTTGAAGCATTAAGAGTAGGACCTTTAACAGATGATTAAGCCATGAGGGCACCATTCTCATGAATGGAGTATTTCACTAATGGTAATGGATTAATGGGTTATATCAGTGGTAGTCCTGTTACAGCAGCCAATTTGGATCTGTATTTTACATGCATCCCTCTCACAATGCAATGTTCTGAGCCACCTTGAGATCCTGAAAAGAGTTTCCACTAGCAAGAAGGACCTAACCAACAGCAACCACCTTTAGAACCATCAGACAAATAAATCTTTATTCTTTATAAAGTACCCAGTTAGTGGTTTTTATTTATGGCAATGGAAAATGGACTAAGACACATGAAAACCCAAAATCTGAAACAATTCAAGCTAGCTTTTCTGATGAACACTGCGGGAGGCCCTGGAGTCTGCCTTTCCTCCATGGACACCACCTTTTAATACTCTCCATCTGGTGCCCACCTATGGTGTAACATGAACTCCCAGACACCTCACAGAACTAGAGTCCTCTTATGTCAGACCCTTCCACAAAACTGAAGGGCTCCATGAAACACATATAGAATACCACTATCTATTCCAGACACTTACTCTATAGAGGAGGATGGTTTGAAGTTCAGAGGGAAGTAATTTTTTCAAAGAATTCATAAATTCCTCTTCTATTGAAGAGTCAGTCAGTGCTGTCACTTAAAAATTCATCTGGAGCACAGATTGATAAGTAACTCAACAAATAAACAGATTAACATTTTTGTGTTAAATCTAAGTGATGGGGATGCACTGTAATATCCTTTCAACATGGTTGCATGTTTAAAATTTTATAATAGAATGTTGGAGAAATTGAAAATTTCATGGTCAGAAATCAATCAGAATTTTTTAAAATAAATCACCTCAAGTTTATTATGTATCAATTTAAAGTTACTTAAATGTCTATGGCACTAAATTGTATCATCATGTGTTGGTAAATTTAAGATAGATTTTCTTCTCAGCATATCCAAGAAGAGAGTGGAGCATTTCTGGCTATGGATTTTTTTAAGAGACCAAAATTATCAAAAGAATCATGGAAGCACTATCAAAACCATACAACTACAGAAAATAGAATGGGCAATTTATTAAAGCTGCAATTCCTAGACAAAAGAATCAACTACACAGGTACCATGTCGTTTTGATTACTGTAGTTTGTAGTGGATTGCAAAACACATACATATATCAAAACACTATACACAACACCATAAATATAATTTTTATTTGTCAATTGAAAAAATTAAAAGCAAATTTTAGAGTCTAGGAAAAACTCTTATTCAAATAAAAGGGAAACTTTTCATAGCCTAGTGTGGATATTTTCTATCTGAACTGTCTGTCATCTGCCTACATGTACAATACACACACAAATGAACTCACCCTGAGGAGCTGGTCAGAGAACAAAAATCCAGATTCTCAGCCTTTTGGTGAAAGAAAGAATAAAGAATGAAGAGAAGAAAGAAACTTCTAATGTAAAAAGCAATTATAGTAGTCACACACACACTTACTTAATAGGATAAGTTCAGTGGGTGCCTGGAACCATGGACAGGATTGTTAGAATTTAGATCTAAATGTCCCCTAAAAGTCTCCTGTGTGTGAAAGATGATTGCATCAGGCAGATGCTATGCCCATGCATGGATTCACCCACTGATGAGTTCAGTAGCCGAATGTGCTACTGGGAGGTGAGACTTGATTAGAGGAGGTGAGTCACTGGTGGCCTGACCTGGAAGAATTTATTCTTGTCCCTGGGTCCTCCTTTTCTTCTCTCCTTCTAGGCCGCCATGGGGTGAGCAGCTGTTCTCCGCCTAAGCCCTTCTGCCACGCTGCCTGGGAGACAACTGACTTTGGAAAGAAACTACTGGAAACTGTGAACCAAATAAACTTCTGCTCCTTTAAATTGCAGGTATCAGGTATTTTGTGTCAGTGACTAACACATAGACCAAACCCAATGTACCGTGTTCTTTCATACATATAACTCTCAACTTTTACTTTTTTTTCATTTTAAAGATAGTAAAATACAACAGAACATAATAGAATAAAGTTAATCAAAACAAAGCAGTAGGACTGGTACAGAACTTCGAAGATGGATAATGTGAGTACAATAGCTACTATAACATACCTTGCTATCTTCAGATTAGCTGACCATTCCACCAGGTGTAGTAGAATTGAGCCAAAAACAAAACAAAACAAAATCAATAAAAACAGAATATAAAATAAAGGAAAAAAAAGAGAAAAATAATAATGATCAGAGTAAAGCAAAATGGTGAGAACCATATTGGTCCTCGAAGACAAGACAGAAGAGAGTCCCCCGTATTTGCAACATTGCCTACTGTCATCATGCAAAGAGACATTCAGGGTGCCGATCAGAGGCCTGCAAAATCTAC